>OX371223.1:233190065-233374259 GCA_947310385.1 Nephrotoma appendiculata | reverse complement strand
GGAAACTAATAATTTACTATACGACACAATTAATAACTACTTTTATTTAATAAATATTGATAGTTAATAAAGTTAAGCATTTTATAATTCCATTCAACAATAATTATTTAATACTAGTGGGAACCCGTCAAAACTGACGGAATTAACTTTTTTCGCTTGACTCCCAATACCTAATTACCGCTTTGAAAAATTTTAAAGAAAAATAAATATTTGTTTAGGATAAGAGTAATTTCAAAAAATAGGCATATTTATTTATTTAGTTCAGGATTTCTTTAATAACAATGTTTCTTGTAAATATTCTCGAGTTCTTAAGTAAATCTCCTTGATAATCGGTATTTTTAACTAACACTTTTAAATTTTCATGATATCTTCCTCGAGTTAAAGCGACATATAACTGTCCATGAGCGAAAACTGACTCAGGAAGATATACACCGACATGATCAAAAGACTGGCCTTGACTCTTGTTGATTGTTATAGCAAAAGCCAACATCAATGGAAATTGGCGACGCTTCATTCTGAATGGCAAAGTATTCTCGCTCGGCTCCAAATCAATTCTAGGAATGCAAATTTCTTCTCCTTTATTACTTCCTGTGATAATTTCTGCTTTTATGCAGTTTCGATGAAGACTCCTGACTATTAATCGAGTTCCATTCAACAAACCCTTTTTTGGGTTTAGATTTCGAAGAAGCATGATAAATGCACCAACTTTTAATTTCAGGATATGTGGCGGCATTCCCGATGGACATTGTCCGTGTAAAAATTCAACGGGGAAATCAATGGAATCATTTGGATCGTCTGAAATCATAGAATCAATGCTCATATAGACAGTTTCATTTCCTGCAATAAGTTCCAGCATTTTGAAATTGAGTGCTGTGGCATCGATGTTTTTTGGTGTGAGAATGACTTTGTTGGCAGTTTCAGCAACTTCATCAGGACTCGATGTTCTTATTGAACTGCCAAATATTGAGCTAATAATTTGTTCCTTTTCCACCATTGCATCAGGTATTTCAACCAATTCTGGATCCAAATCGTCACAATCGTTTGTTAAGTTACCATCACCTAAACGCAACACCCATTTATTAAATTCATGTTGTCCTGCTGAGCGCATGTTGGTAATTAAACTGCGTTGTTTGACGTGACGCCACAGTGGAGAATTTTTGACGCACAATTCAATGATGTCAGTTACAGTACCTCTTGGCACTACATTTGATGTTTGACGAAAGTCACCTCCCAATATCAGTACTTTTCCTCCAAATGGTCGAACGTCGTTCATAATTTCTCTAAGTAACAGGTCTATTACTCGAAGCGAATGAGTGGAAAGCATAGATGCTTCGTCGATTATCAGCAGAGACGCTTTCTTTAATTTGTTAGACTCAAGTGATGGAATTTTCATGTTTGAAACTGATGTTTCATTTGCCGAGAGTGGAATTTTGAATCCACTATGTGCTGTCCGACCGCCTGCCAACAAATCCGCTGCAATTCCTGTGGTGGCGAATGCTTGAACTTTTTGTCCTTTTCCTCTTACATAGCACATTAGTGTATTGTAAAGGTATGTTTTGCCTGCGCCTCCGGGGCCATCAATAAAAAAGAAGCGTGATTCAGCATTTAAATCATCAAACGAAGCTGATATCTCATCAAATATTTGATGCTGTAAAGGATTGAGTGTAGCGATTAGACGATTGGCTCTCTCTGCTTGTTCAGCAATATCGAAAACATGTTCGACATTGTGGATCGGACCGGGTTCAGGCAAATTGAAGTCACTACATTTCATGCCATGCATTCGCAGCACTGCTTCAATATCTTGCAGTGCTTTCTTTTCTGCTATAAAACCATCATAGTTTCGGATGTAATCGGCCAGTAAGAACTCCTTATACTTGTCAAATAGATCAACTGGATGTTGCGGCGAATTGAAAACGCATATCAGTGCAAATGTCAAACGAATTTGTGGTGGCATACAAACACTGCAAGCTTCATCCAAGCACCTCTCCCATTCCGAATCATCTTCAAGTAGATTTAACTTTATAGCCGCACCTTTAAATGATTCTTCCACAATTCCGTTAACTTTTTTTAGATCAGCAAAGCTTTGCGCACCTCGAATATGTTGCAACAGTAATCTAAGATAGAAACGTTCTTGGTCTTTGGGACTGACGGCATAATAACGGGTGATGACTTTGTCTCCTCCTCTTTGTCGAACTTTCCAAATACTACGTGTTTTATCAAACACAAAATATTCAGGAATTTCTGAGTACAAATATCGCCTTGCATTTTCATCAGTCTTATTTAATTTGAACCATGCTGTCAAATGTGTCAAACGATTCTCAGCTCTCTCAATTGCTTGTTGCTCTTGTCCGTCTTGAAAATATACCATCTGCTCATCAGGAAGGTGAACTGCAAGGCGATAAACGGTGTGTGAGCGATCGTGCATCGGATTCTCAAGAAGCCGCCAAATTGCTTCTGGAGCGCAAACGTATCGTGCATCAAGAAATTGTCTGATTTCATTGTGAACAATTGTGCCATCACTTGAATTTAATTCCATTGAAGCGCAGTCATAACCTTTGTAGATGTATTTGAAAATATACTTTATGGCCTTAACTGATTGACATGATTCTACGTTGATATGGCAGTTGTATTTGCGTGTAAGAAATTTGTTGTATGGCACAACGAATCGATTGTCGACAATCCGATCTCCCAATTGAACTTCTACATCTTGAAGTCTTCGATAAATAGGATAGCCATTTACTTCTGTGACAGTATGGTGAGAAAATTGCTTAGGAAATTTTTTGGTGCATTCATTATTTTCCATACATGGTGCATTAGGATTTTGATCACAGCACGGACCATGAATCATTGTACGAACGACTGTTTCATGCAATTCTGGCTCACGATGATGATCAGGAATCTCAGCGCAGATAAAGCGGTCAATCTTTTCAGCTGTATCAATCTTACATTCATCAGTTAGAATGAAAAGCAGATGTGCGTGTGGTAGTCCACGTTTTTGAAATTCTATTGTGTAAACAAATGCTTTTACAATTCCAAAAACTCCCTTTTTGGTGATATCTTCAATAAGTGCTTTTAACTTGATGCTGAATACACGCGCTATTAGATCCGGTCTGTCACTTGGTTGTTGGGCTTCAAAAAGATTATCGCGAATTTCAGGCCAATTTGGATTGCAAGTCATTGTAATAAAAAGGTCAGGTTTTCCAAATTTAGCCACAATCGCCATTGCATCGTGGTACTTCTCTCTCATGTTTCGTGGTGAACCTTGAAAAGATGATGGAAGAATAACTGAGCGACCAACAGTTTTTCCTAGTCTAATAGCTGCGTCGTTCAAATGATCCATTAGTCCTCGGTACTGTTCTACACGCAAACGTCCCTGCTGATTCCGAACGAAATTAAGATTATTCGCCTCGACTTGAAGGTGTGAATCAACAGCCCATTGTTGAAATAATTTTCCACCATGTAATATCGGATTGAAGCGACCAACTCTGACAGCTATTTGAGCGACTTTCCACTGCAGAAGCGTTATTTGTGTTCTCACTCTACCAGGACGATTGTCGAGATTAATTTGCATTTTCGGTTGCCAACCTGCTTCACCGTAAGGATAAAATAGAACATATATCATGGGATCTAAGTGAGGGCTCATAATATTTAAATTGATCAACGGTTGTGCTGCATCTCGTGGATATACTCGAAAATCTCGCTGAAAAGGAGGTTCACCATCAGCAGAGCGAAAGATCATTGCGACTTCATCGACGGTTGGTAAATTGTAACGTCGTCTGTCAGTGTTGCGATCACGTCGAAATACCATATTTACAACTGGTGTCGAATGATTATTAGTAGCAGCTCGGTGTTGCTCCTCTTGTTCTACTTCACCAAGCATGCGATAAGCTTTTGCGTAAACGTTGTGTTGTCGAATTAAGCGGTCTAAATTCTGAACAATACTGACGTTAAGTCGTTGATTTGCCGGATGTTGCATCCGATCAACATTTGCCATTGCGGAATCGACGACGTAAAATTGAGCGTATTGACGCTTTGCACCATCTTCAGGATGCATGTGTCCAGTGCGATGATAAATTTGTCCGTGCACACGAAATACATATGGACCACGTCCAACTAAGTTATCGATTTGTGCGCCCATGGATGCAAAAGCTACGGCTGAATTATATGAGCGGATATTTTCTTGAAAATTGCGATACTGAGGATGTGCTGGATTACTTAAAAGCTCCTGGAGATATGACGGAAACATACATCCTTGCTGTCCATCTGATTCTAACAAAACCGTACCTTTGTGGCAGCAGTATTTAAATGTACCGTCTGTTGACTTTTCCGCGAGAAAATTCAGAGATAGACAATGAATGCATTCTTGGTCCATAGAGCCACAACTGTGAATAGTCACTTCACTTTCATTGAATGTGGCATGAGTAGGAACCACTGGAAATCGTTGATTTCTCAATCGTTGCCTTTGTATAGATGAAAGTTGACGACGTGCTGCCGCCTGCTCTTCAGATTCTTGAGCTTGTCGCGTGGCTCTTGATTGATGAACTTGGTCAACTGCTTGCTGACGACGTGCTGCAGCCTGCTCTTCAGATTCTTCGGCTTGTTGTCTGGTTCTTGATTGCTGCCTCTGTTGAGAAGCTTGAAAGAGACGTGCTGCAGTCTGCTCCTCCGATTCTTTAGCTCTTTGAATCGATCTTGACAGTCGAACTTGATCAGTAATTTGCGCTCTACGTTCTTTAGCTTCTTCAGGGTCCTCATGTGCACGCCGCTGATGTTTGTATTTTGTATTCCGTTGTGCCAAGCGCTGTAGCGTATCTTGACTTTGACGATCTCTCCATCTTTGCTGTCGCTCACGATTCATACGCAATTTACGTTCTTCTCGACTTTCACTATTCATTCTGTGATAAAATTTTCGTAAATAGTTTTTTTACTATACTCACTTATAGTATTGTGCTTTTTGATAATGGTGATGATGATAATTCCAAGTTCGTTCAAAGAAACGATAATAATTAAGTCTAAAATATCAATCAATCTTTTTATAAATCTTTTACACATTTGAATATTTACAAACTTACTTTGAAATAAGGAATATAAAGATTGACTTTTAAATTTAAATAAAAATTAATTGTTCAAGAGAAAAAATAGACGCAATCAATCTAATAGTATTATAGTAAACTTTAAGTAAAAAAGTAAATTTCATAACGGGTTTCATAACGTTAACAGACAACGGTCGTACTAATTATATATTATGTTGATAGTTTATATAAAAAAAAACATCTTAGTAAGCATCGAGAAACAGACAACGGTGTTCATATAGTTTATATAAAAAACAAAACATCATAGCAATCCTCGAGAACGATGTCGATAGCGTCATAGCGTTATATCCATACAGACAAACAGACAACGGTAATTATATTATTTGATTACATAATTGAAATTTCACTTAGACAAATCGGTTCTTACTACTCGGCGGCCATCTTTATTCTTTATTATTTTAACTAAAGGTATAAAGAGAACTAGAGATACAGCGAAAAGACACATCGACAAAATACATTTGTCTGCCGGTGATGTCGCTTTGGTAAACACAACAAGCGCGTTAGCGTTGAAGCGACAAAACAAGCAAAAAAAATAATAATAAATTAACCCTAAAATATTTTATTTATCTTTTTATTGACTCTATTTAAATTTTTTCATATAAAACATTGTGTACAATATTCAGATTTGGTTTAAATTCATTAAAAAATAGTTGTAAACAATGTTTACCAACATAATAATCTGACACTTATATTGGTGGTATTGCAGCGCCAGCGATAAAATTAGAATAGATTCTAAAAAAAATTCGGCGACAATGTCGTCGGCGCCAGCGACATTGGTTGTGTTAGCATGATATGGTTTATGTGTATTTTAATTTGACAGGCGTTGTATCTTGTCGCTGTATCTCTGGTCCTATTTATACCTTAATCGTTAAATATTTCCATTGAATAAAATATATTTAATCAAGTTTGCGTTGAGTTTTTTTGATTGCGAAAATAGATTTCATATAAAATATTTAACTGGAACACAATTAACCGGCTTTCAGTCATTTTCCTGTGGAACCGGTCATAAGTGTATTAAAAATAACATCAAAAGGGTTTTTTTTGGGGCGGAGCGACCCAGTTGCAGATACTTAGCGAGCGTACGGCACAACACAATTCTAATCTACTTCTAATATACTAGAGAAAGTATAAAGACTTAATAGGTTTATGGATAACGATGGTATTGGTGTTCAACAATTGCTTCTCTAAATCAGCAACTTGAGGAAAAAATATTATTATTTTACGTACATTTGGAAAATTCCTGAAATATAATTCTAAATTAATATTTTCTGGCTTCCTAAATAATATAAACATATATTAATTAATTCTCTTGCAATTCCACAACTTACACTAGAATTTTCTGAAACCATAGTTATTTGAATTGTATTAAAAATTACTCTAAAGTTCATTAGTATTTAACCCCTAAATTCTCAAACCACGAACTAATGCACAATGGTTCACGGAAAACTATCAATGTTATTCAATGCCAGATTAACTATCGGATTGGACATTTCAAATAAATTTAGCTTATTTCGCAAACATTTCATATGCTTTATTAGTTTTGGTCACCAAAGAATATTCGTTATCAAGTAAATTATACTGAGAGAACATATACAGATGTGGCCAAATTATTATCACCTCATACGAAATTCATGGTAATGTGATTTTCGAAGGCCGAACTGCAACCTATTGTATAGTTGGCACGTCATTATGGTAGATATCGACCAATCCAAGGAATTCGTACAATAAAAATTTAATATACCTAGAAAATACGCCTTTTATGAGTCATTAATACCTGTGAACCCTTTTCGACAAAATATGAATTCCGAGTATTTATTTTACTAGCAAGAAGCAAAGGTTAAATGCTAGGATTATACAACAAAGAAAAACATGTGCAAATGGACATTTTACATGGTTTCGAGAGGGCTGGGAAAAGGTACAAACAATAACAGTCCTACTTTTAATAAAATTTTAAAGTTACACTTTTCAATAAATGTTTCTTTCAACTTTATCTTTTTCTATTTGTTGATTAGGTTGTATTCAGTGACGAGATTATGATGACTTTGACATTAGCAATGTCCTGGACCGTTCGTAGATCAAAAGGAGAAGAATATTTACCTTCCTGTGTCCAACAGCATATCAAATTACTAGTTAGAGTCATGGTTTGAAGCAATATTATCAAAAGGACTCTTCCCACTTTATGTAGTAAACGGGATAATGAATGCGAATCAATATTTAAATGTTCTGCAATCACAACTGGTACCGACTATGAACGAAAGATTTAATGAGGGTGGAGTTTTCATGCATGACTAATGCTCCATGCCAAACGGCAAAAAAGATTACGTTAGAACCACATGAAAGGCTTCTTAATAAAATAAATCGATATTCGTGTCTGACGTTCCCAGCAATCGCAAACCTGTTTCGAGAAATATTGTTGAGCCAGATAAATTCTTTCATTGAAAATGCCGTCAGCAGTAAGCATTCTAAAAATGGTCAACATTAAAAGGCCGTGGGACAGAAAGATTTACTTGTCGTTATAAACGAAAATAAAAATTAAAAACCATTTTCTGGTTGCCTTGCCGTAACACAGATGAGGTCTCACCCGTTGTAAGCCAGTCTACAAAAAAACACACTTTTTATTTATATTATTTGAAATTTGAAATTTAGTACAAATTTCACCGTGCATTATTAATCAAATCTGTGAAAACGTCATATGAAAAAAAAAAAAAATTGAGTCAATACCAGCCCAAAGAATATTTGGAATGACATTGATAATATTCTTGGCAAATAATCGCCCAAAATAGAAACCACAAACTAATAATTCCCAATCCACTAATCAATAATTTGCAACAGATTTCAAAACGGTTTAATAATGATTTTCGTCCCGACTTAGTTAACAATTTTAAAACCCCTGTCGGTAAAATAAGTTTTGATGAAAGAAATCGATTTGTCTTTGGAACTCCGAAGAACTTTATAAATCTGTGTTTTTATTGTAAACATTAATTCATTTGAAATTCTGAGATTCATAAATTCAAAAATAAACTCTCCAAAGGGTTTAACGATATATTGCAACTATTAATTTAATTTCAGTTTAGAGAGTGGTATGTTTCCAGATGTTTAAGATACCGCAATAGTAGTTCCAATTTTCAAAAAAGGTGATATACTACAACTGCGAAACTAAAGGCCAATTTCACCACTAAGCACATTTCCAAACTTTTTGAGGAACTTATCGTCGTAAGCTAGGACCTTTACAAATTACAATTTTTCAATTGTAAACAATTTGGTTTTAGAACTTGCAAACCCACAGTGGAAGCTGTTTTAAATTTTTTGAGCGATATAATTAGCTCTTAACATCTCACAAGAACCTGCAACACTTTTTCTGGATATATAGATTATAGAAAGAGTTCGACACCATCAACCATGGTGTATTTTTTACCAAAATGGTCAACATCGGTTTTAGAGGGGACATTTTTGTTTGGTTCTCATCTTACTTCAAAACTCGCCAATAAGAAGTTAATATTAAAAAAAATTAAGTGTGCTTTAGATCACACTACTGAAGTAAAACTTCTAATATATATTTAATATTTATAATATAACTAGCTGACCCGGCGAACTTCGTACCGCCTCAAAATCAATAAATGTTGTTTAAAGTTATTATAGCTTAATTAAATTGAGTTTTTTATTAAGATAAAATGAATTTCGCTCTCTCTCTCTCTCTCTCTCTCTCTGGCACTATATCCCATCAAGAGATTTGGACGCCTTAAATGAGGTTTAATAATCATATTTTCATTTCGGATAATGACTAATGAGTGATTAATTCATTGATCCTAAACCAGTCGTGCAATTTTTTCCCTGTCACTACCGGGAATTGAACCCGAGACCTCCGGGGCGGATAAAATGAATACTCCAAATTAATTAAATTCAATCAAAATGAAATATATTTTAATTACATTGAAATGAATATAGTTCACGTGGCAGCAAGGATTTCGTTTTATCGAATTGATTCGAAATGATTCGCGTAGCATTGTTGCACTACTTTCTTTTAAACTATTTCCTGAGTAAGTTGCAATAGGGTGGATTCCCTTTAGTAAAACATCTTGTGATATACGACATTTTTTATTTTATTGTCAGGTGCGAGAACGAACAAAGCGGATGGTATGTCGACACGTGAACATGCTACGTACAATTGGCCGTGAGAGAAACATTCATTTTCTAGATTCAGGCCACAAACATTCAAGGATGGGCCTTGTGATTTGTTGATCGTCATGGCGAATGCAAGACGAACCGGAAATTGAATTCGTTTAAACTCGAATGGCATATCGGTTGGGATCATCAGAATTCTCGGAATGAGAACTTCCTCATCTTTGAACTTTCCTTGAGATTTCTCAAAATAAAACGCGTTCCGTTATATAGTTTTGGTTGATTCAGGTTTCGTAGCATGATGATTACCGGCAACACACCAACTTTCAGTTGTAAATTGTGTGGTGGCAAGCCAGCCAGATCCAATGAGTTTAAAAATTCAGTTGGACAGTTGGTTGATTCGTCTTTGTTTGTCACACAGTCGATAGATTTGAAGGAATGAAGTGGACCGACGATTAGATTTTGAATTGTGAAATTTAAGTGATCCCCATTTTTGTTCTTTGCCGCAAGAATTACTCGTTCACTCACCCCATTGTCCTTTTTGTGGTTAGTAATATTGTTCGGGAATACTTTGTTGATGAGCTCGTCCTTCGTTGAGACAAAATTGCAAGAGCTCTGAGGAAACGAAATCAATCTGTTCGATTCGTCGACCGGAAGACGACCATTACCGATAGTCAGCAATTGCTTGGAGAAATCTTCGGCAGATGGATCGTTTAACCACAGACAATCAAATTAAATTTTTCGTTCGAGCTAAAAAATCAAAACAAAATATATTTCTGATAATTCCAATATCATCGTTGTATCTGCCATTTTTCGTTAAACTGCGTATACGTATACGCAAAAAAACAAAATATTTTTGGTTGTTTGCGGCTATTTACAGAAAATGAACTCGCAGTTTAAACTTTTACGTTTACATAGAATGAAATATCTCTGTTAGGTTGTCTCTGGTTTAACAATGCAACTCGTATGTTTGTCGTCAGCTGAAGTTTCATCACATAGCGCCACGCAGAGTCGATGATTTGAGGCAAGCGTTTATTTCATCGACAGCGGTCAATCTTGGAATCACTGGTATTTTTTGACGGAAATCGCCTGACAGTTGAATCATCGCGCCTCCAAAACATCTTGAGTCATTGCGTAGATCTTTCATAGTTCGATTGAATGCTTCAAATGCGCATTTGTGTGCCATTGTACATTCATAATCGATGATGATTCTACTTGCTAACAAAACTTTCGCCATTGCTGAATGTTTCGCAATGTTGCAAGTCGGGTTTTCAGCCGATTGAAGGTCTAACGACAATTTCAACGCTGAGCAACTGCTACAGCAATATTGGATCTCGCACGAACAGTTACCAAAATCAATGATATGAGGAATTCCTTCCCAGTTCCACCGGGCGCATCAAGGAAAAATAATCCACCATTTCCATCATGAATTATATAGATAAGTAAATGAAATAAAAAAAAAATTGGATAACAAATAAAATGGTAAATGTGCATGCAGCCTCCAGTCGGATTCGTATCCAGTACCTTGCAGTCCAAGCGCCGAAGCTTTAACCACTGCACCACTCGTCACATACAAACTACACCTACAAAATTCATATAAAAAAAAGATTTTTTTATTAGATTTTTGGGGCTTCCTTTTTTAGTTTTTCCGACTTTTCTTTTTTCCTAAACCACCACTGTATTGAGACGAACAAAATAAAAAAAACAAAATGTACTAAATATATGAGAAAATGAATTTTCTTGATAAATTTTTATTTGGTGAATTTTTCCGATGTTTTAATAGTTATTATGCTATTCGGAACGGAGTCAAATCCAACAAAACAAAAATCATAAAAATCGGTCCAGCCGTTCTTGAGTTATAAATGGTGTAACTAACACGACTTTGTTTTATTTATTTATAATATAATATAATATAGAAAAATTATAATATTGGAAAAAAAAATTGGTCACCCTTTGCGTTCTCGAGTGTCACCTAGCCGTTTATGTCTGATGCCACAAGAGGTAACCTTGTAACTTGGTAATTTTTTCAAGGCCAACTAATCGTAATAGACAATGTTTATGTATGTGTCACAAAATGGACAAAAAAACCATTTTTGAAATCTCTTCGCATAGTAAAAATGGCCTTGAAATATTTTTTATTTCATTTATGTATAACCACAGTACATCATGTGGTTTCATCGAAAATATGTTTAAGTCGCATTAAAACCTGTATCATAGGCAATCGGGGAAAGAAACGAAGAAAGAATCGGTTTCTGCGATACCTCGTGTGAAATGGAGCTATAATATAGAAAAAATACATATATAAAATATATCACACGGACGAATTTTTTTTGGTCACCCTGTGCGTTCTGGAGTGAGTAAGTTAGTGAGTGACATAGATGTTATAATATAGTAAAAAAAAAAAAAAAATTGGTCACCCTGTGCGTTCTCATATTTTCATATTTTCATATTTTCATATTTTCATATTTTCATATTTTCATATTTTCATATTTTCATATTTTCATATTTTCATATTTTCATATTTTCATATTTTCATATTTTCATATTTTCATATTTTCAGATTTTCATATTTTCATATTTTCATATTTTCATATTTTCATATTTTCATATTTTCATATTTTCATATTTTCATATTTTCATATTTTCATATTTTCATATTTTCATATATTCCTATTTTCCAATTTTCCATTTACTTGTTTTCCAATTTTCTAATTTTCCAATTTTAAAATTTTCCAATTTTCCAATTTACAAATTTTCAAAATTTCCAATTTTGCAAATTTCGAAATTTCCAATTTTCCAATTTTTCCAATTTTCCAATTTTCCATTTACCAATTTTCCAATTTTCCTATTTTCTTATTATCCCATTTTTTTAACCAATGATTAAAATAAAATGGTATCAACTAATCTTCCACCTAGGGATTTATGAATTGTCATGGCACATCCTGATACTAAAGGAAAATGATTACGTTTTGCGTCTATTGTTTCGTTCGCCTCGTTCGATTACACTTTTCGTAACGCATTTGCCAGCTTAGTCCCCAAGTCAAGCGTGCCTAAAGAAGTTTTACTTCAAAAACAGTTCTTGGACCAATACTATTTTTAATTTATTTCAACTAAATTTTTATCGTTAATCTGAAAGGTTGCCCCGCCGCTTTTGCAGATGATTAGCGATAACTTGAGTAATCAATAAAAATTCGCCAAATATCGTTGAACAAATTCTAAGTGATCTAACTAGTCTGTCATGCTGTGAGCTCAACGAACACTTTTAAGTACCACGTGCACGGTTGTAATAAGAATTCATGTTCCTTGCAGTATTTGATATTAAATACGTAGATGAGTTCAAATACTCCCCAAGATGGAGTTTCACCTTAAAAAATTTTAAAGAGTGTAATAACAGCTGTAAAAAATTTAACAACTTTCATCTGCTTTGTTCTCAAACAGTGTTAAGAAAATTATTTCGCGCGGTTGTGGTGTCGATTACTTGCATGCAATCACCAGTTGGGGTGGGATATACTTTGATAATATTATGTATCTATTATTTGTCAAAAAATAATTGTACAATTAGTAATTCTTGATGATATTGAACAATACTTTTAACTGCAATAATGCAAAACAAACTGTGATTACTATTTGCTTTAGATTTGAGCTGAAAAGTGTAAATATTCTTGCACACTTGCATTTAACTGAATATAATTTTATATTGTTCCACTACGGGTTCTTGCCTACCGGAGCTTACTTTTATTTAGATTCCAAGGTAGTAACATTATTTAAAACAGATTTAATTTAATGTAAAAAATTTGTATGTATTTATATTTAAAATACATATTGTGTAAATCCAAATTAAAACAACAACAAATCATTCTTTAAGCAACACATGAATTGCATTTAAAACATCTCCCCAACTGGTTTGATAATGAGCTCATGCACTTGAACATGTGGAGGTGTACCTAGTACGTACAATACAGCATTTGCCAAATCCTCTGGAGTCAATATTGGAAGTGCAAGTTTCCTGATCTCATCAGTAATCATTTCTGTTTCAACCAGGCCAGGACTGATGCTCTGTGTTTAAAATGGTCGTTAATTTCTATTAAAGTTGAAATAATGCCAAAATTACTTACGGTTACTTTAATTTTTGAACCTAAATGTATAAATTCTTGACGATGGGTTTCCGTTACAGCAGTAACAGCATACTTTGAACCATAATATATATTTGCAGTGGGTGGAAACCCTTGAATGAAAGGTACCGAATGTCCCGCAACACTATTTATGTGTATAATATGACCATCTGATTTTCGTTTCAGCATTGACTGTGTGGCTTCACGGGTCGCAAATATTAAAGCCATCAAATTAGTATTGACCACATCTTTTATATCTTGACTGTTACCAGCACTCGTCAACATATTTGTTCGTACAACACCTGCATTATTCACCAAAATATCAACACCACCGAATTTTTGTTCAATTTCACGGAATGAATTCACTATTTCATTTTCATTGGTGAGGTCACACTTAATACCATGTAAATTATTTCTCACATTACTTGGTAGAGCAGTAGCAAGCTCGTCGATACGCTCCTCTCGCCGCGCTAGTCCAACCGTGGTGACACCAGCGTTTGCTAAAGCTTTTACAATTCCCGCTCCAATCCCTGAACTAGCGCCAGTTACCACAGCCACTTTACCAATCCAACGGTTCATTCCTTAGCCGAATATTTGATTTCTAGTTTACTTTTCTGTTCCAGGTTTTATATCAAACTAGATACATTCAAATTGATTTTGTTATCTATATATACATAGATAAGGATTTTTGCAATACGAGTATACGAATACATATAAAATGTCGTATTAACTGATTAGAAAACAATTGTCATGATTATAAACATAACGTCAAAATTTCATAACATGAACAGTTTGTCATGCTGAATAGCATTACTATTGCAAAATTATTCCTTAGATTTATACATTCAAAAATTAAATGCTAATCAACAGCTGAAAAATAACAATTTTTGTTTTTATTTGATTTCTCACGTCATTCATCAGTGCAGACGAATAGAAATGAAAAAGTTTTCACATATGACCAAAAGACGATACGATATGATTTAGTATTTTATAGGTCGCGATAATGTTGTCTTATTATCACAATATACCAGCCATCCAATGATAGCCAAAATTAACAAAATTGTTTAAAAAAATTATAGCGCGATAAACTTCCTGTTGTTACTGGCGCAGGTTCAAGTGTTGCAATCGTTCAATATTGAATCAACTCAGGTGGTTTGAGGAAGTATTAAATTACAATCGATCGCTTATTATTTCTGACTTTCCATTGTTTTCGAATTATTTGCACTTCAGTGTTTAAATGGGAGTGCAAATTTCATGTTTCAATAGAATACTTCAATGTAGATACTATACATCGCTAATCGAAGTTGTCGTTCATTCTAGTTCAATTCCAAGTGCTGAATTCGGACTCCTACATACAGTGTCAATTTAGGTTGTTTACATTTTTGTTATATGAAATTTGGTCAAAGTGAGCGCTGAGTTATTAATTTTATTTTACGTTCGCGAATCGATTTTAAACTATCAGCGCAAACTCAACTCCTTGCGAGAAAATACATTCCAGCACTTGAATTCTGGCAGATTCCGAGACGGCTATTATATCAGTGCAGGGTGATGCCGTTTGGGCTGTGTAATGCAGCCCAATCATTGTGTCGCTTAATGCACAAGATAATACCTCAAGAACTCGACGATCGAATTTTCGTGTATCTGGACGATTTGTTGATGATTAGCGGCACATTAAAGGAGTACATTGAGCTGATAGAACTAGTTGCGACTTTACTCAGGATGGCTGTTAACAATAAACATAGAGAAAATTCGTCACAACTTCTAAAATCCTTAACTGTTCATTGTAGAATTAAGGAACTCGTGCAAATTCATTGGTGAAAATTCTTTAATAATCACAAAGAACGTAAAATATTTGCTAACATAACAAAGAAATTTTTGATTTTATTTGAAATTTTTTAATTTTGTTAATTTTGTATGATAGGTTCTTAATTCGTAATTTCAAATTTTATTTAATTTTTCAGTTTTGGTAAGTAATTTAAACTCTCGATTTAAATTTGACACAAATTTGACATCTCTACAGTCGAGGCGGATTGACTCTTAGAATCAAACATCTTACTTAACCTTTTTCCATTAATTGAGAAATCATTGCAAAATTTGGTGGAAAATCTGCACACCGAATGTGGCAGCTTCAATGGGAGCTTTTAAATTTTTGAAATGACGTTGAAAAGATTCGCATTTACAAAAACGACGAAGAATTATAGGTAAATCCTAGATTATAACCTAAACAATTTAAATATTAAATATTCAACCAACATGGATTCACCTTATTGGTTTTCTGAAATTTAAGCAGGGATAATGTATTTTTATTATGTATAAAGTCACCATGGGGTTTAAAAATTTAATAACTTTTTCGTTTTTATATTTTTTTTCAGATTATAAAATATACAAAATGGAAACTTTTTTATACTAAGCATGGAAAAAATGTCACTTAAATGACCCTCGTTTTCAGCTTCACAATAATGGCCTCGTTTTAGAGCATGTTCCATAACATCTTTCAAAATTTGTGGCTGTAGCGTTCGAATTTCTGCAACAATGTTGGCCTTGAGTTCATGGATTGTCTCTTCAAATAACCCTAACAGTCGGGTGCTGACAAATCTGGCGAACGCGGTGACCAATTATTTTTCGAACTTCTGGAAATTATTCGCTCTCCGAAAATTTGCCATAAAAGTGTCATTGTGTCTCGAGCAGTGAATGCAGTGGCTCCATCCAGCTGAAACCACATCTCATGTCTGTTTTCAAGAGCGGGATGTAAAGAATGTTCTATCATAACCGATACCGTTCTCTATTTACGGTTACAGCACTTCCTTCTTCATTTTCGAAGAAGTAAGGCCCTGTACTGTGTACACCCTTTGTTTACTTTATAAATGTAGAATAAGAAATAAATTGATTACTGTTGTGACCATCAAACGATAAACATGTAATAAATTATAATTGGTCATTTAAAGTTGAAATTGTAAACTAATTATAATAAAATTCTCATAAAAGTGTAATAAATTATAAATAATAAAAGTTCTAAATAAAAATCCTTAAACTATATCCTAAATTATTAAATCCTTAAAACTAACCGCTCGGTTCACAACAGTTGGTGGCAGCGGCGAAATAAAGTTTTCTCAGTTTCTTTAAAAAACTGTAAAAAATCGTATAAAACACGGGACAATCGTACGATAATTAAAATAATGTGGAAAAAAATATGTATATCAAAAGCGTGAACGTTTAGATCAATATATATACAATAAGGCAACTCGAAAATTATGGGCAATTTAACACAATCATAAAAGTGCGACAAACAATTGTTCGAAATGAATTCAGAGAAGAATAATTGTAATACAAACAATTTTACACGGAAACAATTCTACACTGAACAATTCATCGAAAAATCAAATTTTGACTTTAAAAACAAAAATGCGTATTATTTTATTCAAAATACGAACAAATGTGTAATTTTTATAAAAAAATTTATATTTGGATTGTATCTTAATAGTTTTTCGATAGTACAAGTAATTTTTCCGCGAAAATTTGCAATTTTTCTAGGAAAATTTTGAAATTTTTGAATTTTTTTTTTTACTTAATTAAAAATAAAATTTGATACTTCAAGAATTGTATAAATTGTGGAAAAGCGGAGGTTTGGGGGCGGCCTCCCCCATTCTCCAAGGTATACAATGAATTAAAATTACACTAAAATTTTTTTTTTACATTTTCCAAAGTTGATTTTTTTAACATATGTGGCACTATCAGAAGAAGCGATAAGAGCGATAAAAAACTCTTTGATCTGTGTCTGTAAGGTTGACGAGGCAATTATTATTAATAAAAATAAAATAAAAAATATCGAAAAAATAAAAAAGTGAAAAAATTTCCGAAAAATCGAAAAATATTCCGGGAAAATTTAATTTTCCCCTCCTAAAAACTGATAGTAACTTTACAGAGGAAAATTTTGTTTCGATGAATTGTGTTTTCGATGAATTGTATTTTGCAAAATTGTTTTCACACACATTTGGTTATTGTAAAATTATAGTTTTCATATTTGTGTTTTGGAAACTGGTTCTTCTATGATTCAAAGTTTCATTCGATTAAAACACAAAGTGATTCTTGTGCAAGAATAATTAATTCATATGTATAATTGTAATTGTAATATGAAAATGTGAAATATGTACATAAAAAAAAAATATTAAATGTAATGCATCGAGAATCTCATTACAACATTTTATTAAGAAAAATTGCTATTTAGGTAGTTAAAATAGCGTGTGACAAAGCTGTGAATAATACCGTGTTTTAATTTTCCTTGAGTGAACAGTATTTTTGGTCGTATCATACGTCGGCCATATACAACAAGTATAAATGTTCCATTGTAGTGTTATATGTATATAAGTGCTGTAATAACTAAATTTTGTGAATTGTTAAACTAAAATAAGTTATGATGGACTCTATGAAATTGAATTTAATAAATTATAATATCGTATAAATACAAAAAAAAATATCATAGTATGTAATAAAACATAATAATACAATCGTTAAACTACTATTTAATAATAAACTAATGAAATAATAATAAAAATCGTATTAATATCAACTTAATACATAATCAAAATTAAAATTATTGCAGTTCAAGTTATATAAAATATTGGACCGTTTTACATAAATATGTACATTACATTTATGTGTACATTTAAAAATCAGTTACAACAATTTAAAATATCCGACACCGATAAATGAATTAATTAATTAATTAATTGCTGCAGTGACCTATGCAGCTGAAATTTTATCAATTTGATGGAACCTGTCGTATTATATCTTCATAAGCTTAGCTGTACTATGCAACAAAGTCGAAACCGTTGATTGACAAAATTACAACAACTGAAGACTCAACCATTATTAGCATTATGTTACATCGATGTTCTGTAAGTTCTTTATATCTTATAAATATTTTATTTTCAAACTTAAGATAACAATACATTTTTTATGGAAATCAAAATCTAAAATATACACATATAAAATAAAAATGAATATAATTAATCACAAACAAACAATATTATAAATTTAAAAAAAAAAATGATTTCATTAACTTAAATAAATAAACCATTTATGTATATAAAAAATTACTATTATTAATTTACAAATATTACAAACATTTTTATGATTAAATACCGAAATTATTTATCAAAAGTTTATTTAAATTTAAAATTACATATTACAAATAACTATTTCGTTTTATTACTGAAATTTATATTCGAAAGTCAATTATTTAAATTTAATTCTATTTTTACATTAAAATTTTAGTATATAATTTGAATTCAATCGTTAATTTCAGCAGTTAATTTTTAGGTTGAATATTAACTTGCATATAATTATTGTATGCATTCAATTCGGTATAATGTTTTAACTTATTAAACCATCTATTATCATGTTATTTTGCTATAATTATGTCATCATCGAATAGTGACTCTAGCAATCCTGAAAATGATGATGAAATAAATACTTCTACTAGCTTCTTACATTTACGAAAAATTGCTATTGAATGCCAAAAGGTTAAAAGTAATCGACATAAAAAACCAACTTCAACAATAAATTTCGAGGAACGTAACATTGATATTCGCTCAATTAAGACAGAACCCATTTCACCAGAATCAGCTCAAATAGAACCAATTTCAATTAATGTTTCACAATCTGAACAATCGTCTTCTTCAACCCAATCTCCAAATGAAATAATAATGGCTGAGTTTGATTCAAAATTTATATTGAAAATAGTTCCAAGTTTTGCAGGTAATCCTAGAGACTTGTATAAATTTATTACTGTCTGCGAAATGGTTCATAGTGGGACCTAGACATTCGTGATCAAGACAAGCCCCAATTTTTACAATTAATAAAACTAAAGTTAGATGGGAAGGCTTATAATCTTATGAAATACAAAAAAATAAACACTTGGGAAGAGTTTAAAAACTTGATTGAAGCAGAATTTACGGAAACGAGATCGATTGGTCATCTCCAATTGGAACTTTCGTGTATAAGGCAAGAAAGAAATGAGAACATTAAGTCGTTCGCAAATCGGTTGGAATCGTTGCTACACGATTTAAATGAAGCATGTATAAAATCGCAAGGGCAAACTGCAGCTGAAACTATTCGTAGTTTAAATTCCCACATAGCCTTTAAAAGTTTCCAAGAAGGATTAGATAGCTCAATTAAAATTATAGTCAAAGCCCGTTGTTTTGACAATTTAAATGAGGCCATCAATAGAGCCATGGAGGAAGAACTAACATTAAAATATTCAAACAGTTCATCTTCTCATAATCGTACTCCATCTCGATATACCCAAAGCTTACAATATTGTCGAAATTGTAAACTTTCAGGACATAGCACGGAACATTGTAATCGAAAATCGAATTTCCTATATAATACAAATAACAATAGCCGCACATTTAATTCTAGAACAATTAACTCTTTTAATATAATTTGCGCTTACTGCAAAAAATCGGGTCACAAAATTCAAGATTGCTTCCTAAAAAAACGAAGTGATTCTTTCAAAGCCAATCAAAATTACACTACCACAAATTTGAATACACCCATAAGTTCGGGAAATGTCATCGGACTTTCGAAGCCGCAGACAGAGGCATTCCTTCGAGAGCCCGAAATCTTCAGAATGCCTCCAATTCGAATCAGAGCCCAATACAAAATCCGAAAATTTAAACGATCATATCGAATTTGAAAATAACACGACTACAGTAGAATTACACAAAATTACCAATCCGACAAACTCCTTACATAAATATATAAATTTAGACATTAATATTTGTAAATTCAATCATATACCATTTTTAGTTGATACTGGAGCTGACATTTGTATTATTAAAAAATCAATTATTCATGAAGAAACTATTATTTATCCAGGATGCAAATTGCAAATTCAAAGGTGTTTCAAATGAACTGATAGAAACACTCGCCGAATGCGATGGAACAGTTCAGTTACCAAATTGAAAAACTATCGAAGTGATATTCCATATAGTTGACGATAATTTTCCGATTAATGCCTTTGGTATTATTGGTCAAAATTTCCTAAGCGAAAATAAGTGTAACATAAATTTCCAAAATTTCTCAGTAGAAATACCAAGCGAATTTGAAATAATTTCATTAAAATTGTTACCTAATATCGAAATAGAAGCTTTAAAAAGTATTGAACTTCCATGTCGTTGCGAAAAAATTATAACATTACCAGTAAATCTTCCAAATGATTTGGAATTTATCTGTCCCTCACAAGAAGTGTCTCCATCAATATTCATAGCTAATTCAATTCAAAAGGTACAATCAAATCAGATCACTCTTCCATTTGTAAATTTATCAGACGAACATATTCAAATTCAACATTTAAAATTTATTATTGAACCTATGAAGGATTATCAAATATTTACCTTACAAAAAACTAATAACGAGTTAAACCAACGCATATCTATTTTAGAAACCTAATTTTAACCAACTTTAATGACTTATTTTATCTAGAAGGAGATACCTTAAGTACGACTGAGTTATTGAAACATAATATACATACTCTACCAAACACACCTCCGATTCATGTTCGCCCTTTTTGGCAACCTCATTCTACAAAGGCCGAGATACAACGGCAAGTAAACGAAATGGTAGACCAAGGGATCGTAAAAGACAGCAAAAGCCCCTGGAACTTTCCCTTACTATTAGTGCCATAAAATCAACCACTAATGATAAGAAATGGAGGGTAGTAATTGATTACCGGCGTCTTAATCAAATCACAGCTGATGATATTTTTCCTCTACCTAATATTTCTGATATAGTAGATAAACTCGGAAAAGCCCAATACTTTTCCACTCTTGATCTCCAAAGTGGATATCACCAAATAAAACTTCCTCCTTCAGATTCACCAAAAACAGCCTTCAGCACTGACGAAGGTCATTACGAATTTGTTTGTATGCCGTTTGGGCTCAAGGGTGCCCCTGCGACATTTCAACGAATGATCAACATACTTAGCGGATTAAATAATATAAAATGCCTTGCTTATTTAGACGACGTCGTTGTTTTTCGCACGACACTTTTAGAACATAACAACCGTTTAATAGATGTATTTAAACGATTTCGGGACTACAATTTAAAAATAATATAGGGGTTTATTTTTGCCAATTTTCAAGGCAAGAAATAAAATATCTCGGGCATGTGGTTACCCCGAATAGAATTATGCCGGATGAAGGAAAAATAACAGCAGTAAAGAAATTCCTAATTCCAAAAAGTCAATCTAAAATAAAATCTTTTCTCGGATTAGCGGGATACTATCGTAAATTTATACCACATTTTTCTAGCATTGCTAAACCACTCACGAACTTATTAAAAAAAAAAATCACCATTTAATTGGACCACAGATTGCCAGGCCGCTTTTGAATCATTGAAAGATTCGCTCATTAATTTCCCTATTCTGCGAATGCCTGATTTTACAAAACCTTTCAAATTGACATGCGATGCCAGTAATATTGGTTTAGGATCAGTGCTTTCTCAAGACGTAGATGGATTCGATCTACCTATCACTTATGCGATGATCTGTTATTAAATTTGTTTTAACAACAGATCATCGAGCGCTTTTGTGGCTGTATAAATTAGAAACACCAATCGCCCGACAAATCCGCTGGCAACTTTGCCTTGGAGATTACGACTTTACAATAGTTCATAAATCTGGAAATTTTATAAAAAATGCTGACGCATTAAGTCGTATCAATTTAACTGAATGTTTTATACTTACTCGGTCAGGTTCTAAGAAATTACTCGAACAACAACGGCTCACTATAAACTCACCCGAAAATTCAAACGTGAATCAGTCCGATTCTCATCAACATTTAAATAAATCAAACTCAATTAAACGAAACTATTTCAAATCATACTAGTTCAAATCCTTTGGATAATGAAGGCTCCTTCCAAACTTTAAACACCGATGAAAATCATCCAAATACAATAAAATATTTTACTGACGAATCGGAAATTGAGCAATTATTAAATGAGTTTCATGTGTCACCATTATAGGTGGACACCAAGGCGTATACAGGACCTTCTTACGAATGCAAAAATACTATAATTTTCCAAATATATATTCAAGGATAAAAAACTTTACAACAACAAATCTTGCCAAATAAACAAACACGGGAAGAATAACAAGGAACCGATGAAAATTGCTTCAACTTCTAAAGAATCATTCCAAAGAATTTTTCTTGATATTGTGGGACCATTATCATCCTCATATAATAATAATAAATTCATCTTAACAATGCAGGTCGATTTAAGTAAATTTTCGGTTGCCCATCTATTGCTTAACCATGAAGCTGAGGTTGTTGCTCAATGTTTCATGGAACAATTTATTTGTATTTATGGTATTCCAGATGAAATTCTTACTGATCAAGGCTCCGAATTTATGAGAAAATTGTTTAAAAATATCTGTAAGCTTCTTAAAATAAAAAAAACTTTCTACCACTGCTTATCACCCTCAAACGAAATCAAATACTTTAAACTGGGATATTTTGTTGCCTTATGCTACATTCTGTTACAACACTACTCCACATAGTTCCACTAATTATATGCCATATGAACTAGTTTTTGGTTTTAAACCTAATATTCCGTGCTCGATATCCAAGGAACCAGAACCTAACTATACGTTAGATGATTGCTACCACGTTCTCGGATATAAGTTGCAAAATTCATTCGCTTTAGCAAGAAATAACACACTACAGTCTAAAGAAAAGTCTAAATCATATTATGATAAATATCTAAATCCTACAATATTTAAACAAGGAGATCTAGTATTACTAAAAAATGAAACAAAAAGAAAATTAGATCCAGAATGGTTAGGTCCTTACGAGTTACTTGAAATAATTACCCGGAAAATTCGTCTATAAAAATTGGGAAATCTTTCAAAATTGTACATAATAATAGATTAAAAAAATTTAAAACACAATAAACGAAATAAAATAAAATTAATAATTTATTAAATAAATAACTTGTTTTATAACATATAAGTTATACTCTTGAATTCAAATAATAAACTTTATACTAGACTTAGAATTGATTAGAAAAACTTAGTATTGAACAATATATGCTTTGTTTGATATTGTTACGATTTTGCCTTGTCAATCAAGGTTCGAATCACTGGATTGTGAATAAATACACTGCTTCAAATTTGAACTCACACAATTTATTTACACAACACAATTTATTATACAACACAAAATTCACAATTAATTATTATAACTATAACACACTTTTTAATTATCACTTTAATAATCGCTTTAATAATCACTTTAATAATCTTTCTATTTAACCTTCACTGTATCACGTTTAAAATAATACTCAGCATTCCACGTCAACGCGCGCCTTTATATACCAAAATATTTGTTTCTAGAATAATCCTAAATGCGCAGCAAACATGTTAGTATAGAAATGACGCCTAAATGTTGAGTATAAATTAAAAATGCAATTGAACAATTAATGAAATTAACTTATTCTATTCTAATCTAGGTGTCACCATAACACTACCCCCCACCTAAGCCTGTTCGTCCCGAACAGGATCCAGATCACCTCTTCTGTAGAGCGCCAAACGCTCCAAATGCACCACCTTTGGTTTACCTTTCCGTCCTTTCTGTATGCGATAAACCACGTCGTTCAACCTTTTAATGACAGTGTAAGGGCCTTCCCATGTGGGTTGCAACTACGGTGATAATCCCTTGTGCCGTTGCGGGTTGTGAAGCCATACCAATTGCCCTTCCTCGAAGCCTTGATTGTTTGCTCGTATGTCATATAGAGCTTTCATTCGATCACTTGTTATC
Organism: Nephrotoma appendiculata; assembly: GCA_947310385.1. NCBI lineage: Eukaryota > Metazoa > Arthropoda > Insecta > Diptera > Tipulidae > Nephrotoma > Nephrotoma appendiculata. The sequence goes on along the minus strand of OX371223.1, from coordinate 233,350,118 downwards.
CGAATTTTCTCCCGTACAAATTGATGTATTTCAAATATGGTTTTAGCTGGTGTCACTCCTGTTGTGTCATGTACCGCTGATCGGTAGGCCATCAGGAACATCGGTATATGTCGATCCCAGTTGCGTTGGTTCCATTCCACAACCTAGATATTCCTCCAATGTGCCATTGAATCTTTCCACCATACGGTCCGACTGTGGGTGTAAAGGCGTCGTTCTTGTTTTATTGATACCAAGCATCTGACATATCTCCTGAAATACCACCGATTCAAAATTCCTTCCTTGATCCGTGTGAATTTCCATCGGTACACCAAATCTACTAATCCAATTGTTGACCACGGCATCAGCTATTGTTGTTGTCTCCTGATTGGGTATGGGGTACGCTTCCGGCCATTTGCTGAAATAATCCATTATTACTAGCACATATTTATTTCCGCTCTCGGTGGTCGGAAATGGCCCCGCCACGTCCATTGCAATTCTCTCAAATGGTGCCCCGACATTATATTGTTTCATGTTTCCACGGCTTTTTCGTGCTGGTCCCTTTACTGCCGCACATTGGTCACATCTTCGACACCATTCTACTACTGACTGTCTACATCCGGACCAGTAGAAACGTTGGGGAATTTTGGCTAATGTTTTATTAATCCCTAGGTGACCTCCACTTGCTCCTCCATGATACTCCTTGAGGATTTCCGCTATCCGATCTTTTGGCACCACTACCAACAATTGTTTTACTTTACCATCCGTGCTTTCCCACTTTCGTTTTAAACATCTATTTTCTATGTGGAGGCTATCCCATTGAGCCCAATATGCTTTTACAATGGGAGTTTTGTCAGCTATCTCACTCCACATGGGCCGGTGTTCCTTTTCCATATGTTTTATGATGAATGACAGGTCAGCATCCCGTAATTGCTCCTTCTTGATCATTTCATCAGTCCATTCCTCATCAGGTAGCACTTGCATAAGCCGAATATCGATGATGTTTTCCTTACCCTCCACACGCCCACAATGCTTGCATTCCACGGGACATGGCCTTCTTGATAATGCGTCGGCATTTCCATGTGCGGTTCCCTTCCGATGCTCAATTTGGAAATCGTAGCTTTGCAAACGTTCGATCCAACGTGCTACTTGTCCCTCTGGATTTTTGAATTGTAACAACCAGCGCAAAGCTCCATGATCCGTCCGTAGAAGAAATTTTTGGCCATAGAGGTACTTATGGAAGTGCTTAACACATTCCACTATAGCCAACAACTCTTTCCGTGTTACACAATAATTCCGTTCCGGTTTTGATAACATCTTGGAGTAATATGCAATAACTCGCTCCTCACCATTTGTTGCCTGTGATAATACTCCTCCTATACCATCATTACTTGCATCGGTGTCTAAAATGAATTTAACGTTGGGTATAGGGTATGCGAGGATTGGTGCTTCGCATAATCGTCGTCTTAGTTCCACGAATGCCTCTTCTTGATCATCCTCCCATTCGAATGCCTTGTTCTTCCTGGTTAACTCGTGTAAACTCTTTGCAATACTGGCGAATCCTGGCACGAATCGTCTATAATAGGTGCACAATCCAAGGAAGCTCCGTAATTCATGTAAGTTTTTAGGTCGTGGCCATTCCTTCACCGCTGCGATCTTTTCTTCATCGGTATGGATTCCATTGGTTGTTATCTTATGACCCAAATATTTTACTTCCGTCCTGAATAGTTTACATTTCTTTGGGCTTGGCTTCAATCCGGCGGCCTGTATCCGATCCAAAACCTCTGCTAAATTCCTTAAATGCTCGTCGAAATCCTTGCCCACGACGATGATGTCGTCCAAATATACGAGGCACGTCCTCCAATGTAATCCCTTTAGTACACGCTCCATTAGCCGTTCAAAAGTCGCTGGGGGGTTACATAATCCGAATCGCATAACGTTAAATTGCCATAATCCGTTACCCACACTGAATGCCGTTTTCTCGCGATCTTCCTCCTGGACTTCCACTTGCCAATAGCCGCCTTGCAGATCTAATGTCAAAAATATTCGAGCACCCGATAATGTGTCTAACTTTTCATAGATCCTTGGCAATGGGTAACTATCCTTTTTCGTCACAGCATTTAATTTTCGATAATCCACGCAGAATCTCATGCTTCCATCCTTTTTTTCGACTAACACCACTGGTGAACTCCATGGACTGCTTGATGTTTCGATTACCCCTGCTGCTTGCATATCTTTTACCATTCGATCCACTTCTCCTTGCTTTGCCAATGGTAATCTCCTGGGTGGTTGACGAATCGGCATTTCTGCTCCTGTATCTATTCGATGTTTTACCATTGTGGTTCTCCCATTATTGTCCGGTGTACTGCAGAATATTGGCATGTACCGCTCGAGCAATTGTTTTGCCAAATTTTTCTGTTCCTTAGTAAGATCTTCGGTCCATTTTTCCATGAGTTGTTCTACAACCTCTTTCTGCCCTTGCGAGTTAGTCGTATTAATCGGATTTTTCTGCTCGCACTTCACAATCGCAGATATTTCTTCGCATTTTCCGATTATTGTCCCTTTCTTGATGGTTTTCGTCTTATCCGAGAGATTTAGAGTCCTAATTGGTACTCTATTATCACTGTCTGGTTTCACCAGGACTTTCCCGATCATAATTTCTCTGACTCCGCTCTCCGCTTCATTGGCTTCCACAACCCACAACCTGGGTGACTCAAAATCTCCCTCCAATCTTGCCCATACTATTGTTTCCGAGTTCGGTGGCAGCTTCTCCCGATGATCCATTATAATTTGCCTGGTCGTTTCTCCTATAGCGCTAACGTAAAGTGGCAACTCAATATTATCGTACGTTAAAACACCCCGTCCAACATCCACCACGAAGCCATTCGTTCTCATGAAGTCCATTCCCAAGATGACTTCGTCTACAATATCTGCTACCAGCACCTCGTGTTGAAAGTGATTTCGCCCAATCCTCATTTTTACGACCTTTTTCCCTTTTATTGCTGAATTTTCTCCAGTCGCCGTTCGTAATTTCATTCCATTAGCTGGTTCCATAATTCCATCGATAATATCCTCACGAACAATCGTATGAGTTGCTCCCGTATCCAGCGTGATCATGCATTTCTTCCCATCAATATCGGCTTCAATTGTCAAGCTGTCACCGCATCTTGCTACTCTCGAAACATGGATGGTGGTTATGGGGCAATCAGTTGTGGGAGTCAGCTTCTGCCCCTTCAAACTGACTCTTTTTAGTTTAACGACTCCTCTGTCGTCTGACGCTCCTTTCTGGATTCTATCTGCTCCTCGTTTGATCTACGCTTCATATGAGATGGCGACCTTGCTCGTTTCTTCTTAATCTCCCAACAGTCCCGTGAGATGTGACCCATTCTATCGCATACCCAGCATTTAATCCTGCCACTTCCATCTCTGGACCTTGGCGTAGCAAGCGCGGTGTCTATTCTGGAATCAATCTCCACTCGACGAATTTTCATTGCTGGTTTAATGATGGTTTGCGCAGTTTCGTTTGTTAACACACAAGCGATGGTTTCCGTGAAAGTTGCCTTAGGTGACAACATCACCGCTCTGCGCGTCTCAGGACATCGAATACCGTCAATGAATGCATCCATTTTAATTCGCTCCATGTAATCGGCCGACATATTTGAATGTACTAAATGCGCGAGCCGCTCAATTGCCGATGAAAATTCCTGTAGCGATTCTCCTGCTCTTTGGTATCGACCCTTCAATTCCATGCGATAGATTTCTCGTTTGTGGTCACTTCCGTATTTTCGATCTAACGCCTTCATAATTCCCATGTAAACGTTCCGTTCCTGCTCGGGAATGATTTGCAGTGTTTCTTCTGCTTCGCCTTTAAGAGCCACAATTAATGCTGCAACACATTGTTCTTCAGTCCACTGATTTTGCTTAATCGCCGTTTCAAATTGGAACTTAAAAATACTGAAGGATGTTGTTCCATCAAATGTTGGTGGTTATATCTTAACTGCATTAACCGTCTGGATCACTTGATGTGTCGTTCCATTCGCCTTGACATCTTGGAGCTCCTTCTCGAGACTTTGAACCTCCCCTTTAACATTTTGAATTTCCACGTGACTTCTGTTTGCAGTTTTTCCACTTTACCGTGTAGTGTAGATGATAACTCCAGAAACCTCTCGTCTATTTTCTTTTGGCCAACTTCTATTTGGTTTTTAATGTCCGCTCCTTGTTGCTCCATTTGTACCATCTTTTGTTTCATTTCCTGGTTCAATTGTTTAATGTCCGCTCCTTGTTGCTCCATCTGCTGTTTCATGTCCTGGTTCGACAATTGTATCTCATGTTTAACTCTAACCAACTGTTGTCCCATCATTTGATTCATAGCAGCCATTAACTGCGATAAATCAAAACTTCCGGATGGGTTTTGTGTTGTTCCGACCACCATTTGTACGTCGCCTTCTTTCTTGTCCACACCGGTCTCATCCGTTTTTTCCTCCTCGAAATCATACACGTCTGGATTTAAACCTTCCTTCTCCATGGCCTCACGTAGTCGCTCCACCAAACTAGCTTTTGTGCCTTCACTGGCCAAACTTCGCCGTTTCAGTTGCTCCTTTAATTGCGCAAGATTTAATCCGTAGAGAATCATTTTTCTTATTATTCACAATCCCACCGCTGTCACCAATTGTTACGATTTTGCCTTGTCAATCAAGGTTCGAATCACTGGATTGTGAATAAATACACTGCTTCAAATTTGAACTCACACAATTTATTTACACAACACAATTTATTATACAACACAAAATTCACAATTAATTATTATAACTATAACACACTTTTTAATTATCACTTTAATAATCGCTTTAATAATCACTTTAATAATCTTTCTATTTAACCTTCACTGTATCACGTTTAAAATAATACCCAGCATTCCACGTCAACGGCCCTTATATACCAAAATATTTGTTTCTAGAATAATCCTAAATGCGCAGCAAATATGTTAGTATAGAAATGACGCCTAAATGTTAAGTATAAATCATAAATGCAATTGAACAATTAATGAAATTAACTTATTCTATTCTATTCTAGGTGTCACCGTAACATTATTAAAATTTATTACTTTCTGAATGAATAAAAATATTGTAAATAATAAATTTAAATAAATAATTAATTAATAAAATACTGTAGATTTATAGTAAAAATTTAATGAAACTAAAATGTAATTATATTTATAAGGAACAATTTAATAACAAATTTAAACATGAATAAAAAAAAATGTATACTTTAAGATACTCACAAAAGATTATCCATTGTATAACTTTTGTTTTAAGCGGGGGGATGTACTGTGTACACCCTTTGCTTACTTTATAAATGTTGTACATCCCTGTAATCATTAAAATTATGTACATTATATTATATACTTTGTGCTTATGTAGTAAAAACATTTTACCAAAAATTGTATTTAGAATAAGAAATAAATTGATTACTGTTGTGACCATCAAACGATAAACATGTAATAAATTATAATTGGTCATTTAAAGTTGAAATTGTAAACTAATTATAATAAAATTCTCATAAAAGTGTAATAAATTATAAATAATAAAAGTTCTAAATAAAAATCCTTAAAACTATATCCTAAATTATTAAATTCTTAAAACTAACCGCTCGGTTCACAACAGCCCAATGATATTTTCAGATGTAATGCCACACCATACTGTACACCTAATGGGGTACAATTGGCGTTGATGAATGGATCTTGGATTTTCAGTACCCCTTCATCACTCATAATCAGATTTTCAATAAAGTTGATTTCATTTCTGGCCAACTGTTGAAATTTAACTGCAAAATTTAAATGTTGCCGATGATCTCCAGGTTTTAATTCTTACACCAATTGCACCTTATATTTTTGAATAAAATAACGTAACTCATTTTTTAAAATGCGCCGTAGTAACGTACGAGACATTCCTAGCTGAGCAGAATGCCTTCTGGTAGATGTTTTTCGTCTTTCGTAAACACTTTGCTCTACACGTTTAATATTTTCCGCAGTGCGAATTAAACGTGGCCTACCGGTTCGAGGCAAATCTCTTACGGTGCCATGTTGGTGGTGACGATTAACTAAGCAACCAATCAGCGGGTGAAATTCTGACATTAAAATGGCGACGATATGCTCTTTGCGTTAAAATAATTAATCGATGATTTAAATAATAAAATTCTATTATTCTGGTTCTTTGTTCAGTTGTGAATCTCTCCATTATTTATTCTCCAGGGGTTATTTATATAATCTGAAAAAAAAAAAAAAATTATAACATCGTAACAGTTATTAAATTTTTAAACCCCATGGTGACTTCGTCCACCCTGTAAAAGACAGTTTTACCAAAAAGGCGTTAAGTTTATTTGTTCGCTTTAGAAGTCAAGAGTGGTTTATTCGAAATCTATGCACATATTCATGGTAAAAGCAAGTCAGGTTTACTTCTTAAAAGGAAGTAAAAGGGCCTATAACAAAACAACTGCCCCGGAACATCACAATTTTCTTGGGCAATCAAATTTGAAAACTTTGTCTCCAAGGATTGATTGAAAAAATACCTCTTGCAGAAATGTTAAGTATGATGTTGAACTTACAGAAGCTGCCACGTTCATTTAACATCTTTAGACCAAATCTCGCAAGGATCTGTAACTTCATGGAAAATGTTAAGTATATGAAGTTAGAATCTGAATAGCCAATCCGCATTAGGGTGGTCCACGTTTGTATGGGGAAACAAAAGTGTTGAGATGTCTAACGGGACATCCTCTAGAAATGTGAGGTTATGCTAAAAACCTAAACAGAAAAAATATTGAGTCGATTGAAGGTCGTTTAGAGGTCGCGACTTGAGCGTGAAGTTTGATAAAAACGGTACAATTTTTCACTTTTAAACGATCAGAAAAATTACTTAAAATTTTTTCTCTGACTAAATAAAAATTATAATCAATAGAAGAAATAATTACCTTTCCAAAACATCAAATATAACGAAAATCGGTTAACAAATAGCGAGATTATTGCCAATTTTCGAAACTAAGAAAAACCCAAAAAATAAATGTTTTTTATTAAATCCTGGAATTTATATTCAAAATTACAGAAAAAATAAATAAATAAAAATGATTTATAACGAATAAACAATGGAATGTTTTATGGTGTCATAACAAACCGTATGAGTCATTAGCAGTTAACATAGTTGTGTTTTATGATGCCATTATCATAAAAAACAACTCTATTGAGTCCTTATGATTCGTTCGTCATTAGTTATTGTATCTAAAATTTAAATCCGCCTACCGCATTAATTCGACCTGCTATGGCCAATATATTTCATTGTATCATATAATATATAAACAAAATAAATGCAAATTAATTTCAGTTTAAATCCAAATCTCTCGAGGAAAGGACACAAATTTGTAATATTAAATCTAGTCCGTTTAACAGTTTTATTAATATTTTTAAGAAAGTGCTACTACAGTTGATAAAATGGTAGCTAATTTATGGTCCACTACAGAAATTTATCTTCTTCGGCATGAGTACTGTCAAATTATTAGTGCTAAGTTACCCTCAAAAAAGCAAGTCTTTTTTTACAACGACCGTACTGTAAAATTAAATAATTAATCATGAAAATGCAGCTGTGACAATCGAGGAAGTGTTTATTCTTTTGTCAAAAGTACGAATGAAAAAAGGATAGCATTCCATTGAAAAATTGGAACAATTGCATGATGAATGGAAAAATCTTCTAAAGAATAAAAATAAACCTTCAAAACTTAACCGTGAAAGCAAAATTACCTTTAATAGTAAACTAGATGATATTTTCGATATCGCACATACTAATGCCTTGTCCATGATGACTAGTGAAGTCGATAAGCGATTCCTCTTGTCACCGCGTGAGAAAGGGAGTTCCGGTTATTTGGCTGGAGTCAGCCGATATGAAATTGAAATAGAAAATCAGAAATCGCCGATAGAAAATCGGAAATCGGAACGTATGAAGGCAGGCAAAAATCGTAAACGAAGATATCTTGAAGAAAAAGTAAATCAATGTCAATAGAATTAGAAGCATTATTTTCGTCATCGGAGAGTGACTGCGAAAGGATATATATATAAGTCCACGACTTTGGACATTCTATTGATGAACTCGTTTTGAATCGAACAACACTGAGGCGTCTTCGTGATGCAAATAGAGTAGAAATAGCAGCATCAGTTAAATCGACTTTCAAGTTTACAACAAGCATAGTACATTGTGATGGAAAATTACTTCCGGAGTTGTCTTTAAAGGAAACCGTGGATCATTTAGCGGTGATTATTTCCCATATAGATGGAGAACAGTTACTGGGCGTTCTCAAAATATCAAGATTAACTGGTTTGGAAATGGCTGTTTTATAAAGCTTATGCGATTATAGAGCAGCTGACGGTGTCGTGGTGGCTTGCTTCGACCCAACATATTCAAATACAGGAAGATAATATGGAGCAGCTATTATTTTAGAGCAGAAACTGGATTGAAGCTTATTATGTCTTCCTTATCGACATCTCGACAGATTTTCTTAAACCAAACACTGGTGATTTTTTAAAACGGTTAAAGATTTCCACAGATTACTTAAACAAAATCCATTTATGTGGCCTCAGGATGATAATTTCAAGAACGGAATGAAGATTATCAGTCAAATAAAAGTCGTAAATGATATCGCAGAACGTGGTGTTAAGTTAATCCAAGATTAAAATAAGAAATTAACAATAAATGAAGATGACATGCAATATTTTACTACAAGTCGTAAAGCAATATACACAGAAGTTTGCCACATATACCAAAATATCCTTAATGAGTAGAAGGTCATCCTAGATTGATTATTTCTATCATAAAAATTCGTAAGATCATTGTCTAGAAGAATCATTATGCATTAATAATATTTGGTTTTCTTTTTGTAATTTGGCAATTTAGCAATAATCGCGCTATTTGTTAACCGATTTTCGTTGTCTTTGATGTTTTGGAAAGGTAATTCTCCTCTTATAATTTTTATTTAGCCAGAGAAAAAAAATTAACTAATTTTTCTGTTCGTTTGAAAGTGAAAAATTGAAAAAATACCGTTTTTATCAAACTGTGCGCTCAAGTCGCGACCTCACACTTCTAGGGGTGTCCCGTTAGAAATTGGAACTTTCGAAAATTTGGTCCACCCTAATCCGCATTGATTATAGAGATGCCGAATTTAATTAATAAAAAGTTTTTGTTGTATCAAAATTCGTCATATCCGGAAAACTTTTTGTTTTTATATTGTTTTAATGATCCGAACAAATTTTGTTTCAAACTTAATTATCTTGTTTTTAATTGTTTTTCTTAGATGCTATATAATTTTCGAAACATTTGAAGAAAGCTCCTATGAACCCTACTAATCCGGTGGCTTGATTTCGTCCAATTATCACTGCAATCTCCAATTATGAATAAAGCTTAAGTATGAAATTTTACCCCGATTAGTCAATCCGACTAGGCTGTAGCGCTCCAACAGACATTTAGTCTGCACGGAACCACACCGATATATCTTTTAAAATCTTAACTATATCCGCTCCCTATAACAGACGGTTTGATGGGAATGTTAGCTGAAACCAAGTAAATTGCAGCGTTTGACCTAAAAGATGCCTTCTGAAAGATTTTGTTAATGGAATTTGTTAATTAGGAATCACATTTACTGTTCCCTGGCGGCCACTCTTTTAATTCAAGCTGGGTTGTGTAATGCAACCCGTTCAATAAGCTGCGTGATGCATCTAGTAATTCCTCATGAGCTCCACGTTAAGCTGTTCTTGGGGCTTGATGGTTTGCTCAAGCAGTATATTGAACGAAAATATTGAATAGTGGTCGCAAATTATCCCCGGAATATTGGGTCTACGATTAATATAGAAAAAGCGCAGTTTCATCATGTGAGCGCTTAGATATCTTGAGTACCTAATATTAGGCGAGACATGTTTAATGCCAGACCTTGAGAAGATATCAGGAATAAGGAATTTATTATCTCTTATGACAGAGCCTCAGTAGTTTTCAGAAGCTCTTAAATTCAAATTATGTACAACACCAGTTGTATAAAATCGGTGGTAATGGGGACGAAAAGCCGCTAACATTCCAGTATATCCATTTCATAACTAATCTTTAGTGTCTAGTTGCCATCTTTGCTATTAAAACATCCCATCCCTACGGACGCTTCAGTCAAATGGTTGATGGTTCAACGTGGTCTAAACGGTTGGCTTGCTACATGGAAATTTAAATTTCTGTGATATAAATTCCAAATAAAACAAGTTACAGAAAAACAGAATATGACCCAGTATATGCATAGACAGAATTTTGTGTCGAGATTGCAAAATTTAATGATAGTTTATCGTTTAACTAGGTTCTGCAACATCATCTTTATAATCCAATTAAATTTGAAGTCAGTTAGGTTTCTGAATCTCACACTCAAATTGCAAAACAACTTCTTCTGCATTCATTATCGACGTCGTCGGTCTTAGAGCGTTGAATAAGAGTGTTACTACTGATACTGGTAGCAGCGGTCTAGAATTCGATATCGATTCTCTCTTTTAACCGAAAAAAATTATCATGTTACAAAAATGTAATGAAAGACTTAAAAAAACAAATGTAAACTATAGATGTAAATTAGTCTCAATCGCCTGATTGAGAGGTGCTATGCTTAGTTTACAATACAATATTATCTGTTAGATCTTCAGGACGACAAATTAGAAGAGCAAGTGACCATACGCCGAAAAGAAGAATGCGGTTAGAGAGACAAATTAAAAACAAAATGAGTTGGCAACGAAAGAGTGATAGAGGCCGAAACTTCACGAGACAATCAGAAATTCGAAGAACAGAACATTGCAAATTTTTGGTAAGAAAATTGGTCAAAATGACTCTGGAACATTAACAGTTGTTCATGATATACAAATGTCTGTGAAGTTAGCCCGTAAAATATCCCGAAGAAATGCGATGACAACAATACAATACGAATATCGCAACATTTATACTGTCATCTAGTAAAAGATACTATATTACGCTAGTTTCGAATGTCATTCCGAAAATTTTTTACTATCATGACATTTTTTACGTCAATACGAAAAAAAACTTGGGACATTAGTTCGTATCATCATAAAATCTAAAATTATATTGAAGCGCAGAAATTTCTATCAAAAGAAATAAATTTAATAGCAAATAAATTTCTGACGAAGATTAATCCACATGCTAAATCAGGTATTCTTGCTATTAAAAAGTGTACCTAACAATTATTGTAAAAATAAAATATTAGTAATAATGGTCAAACGGTTGCAAAATGCTAAAGCTAAATTTTAAATATGTACAATGAAATAAAATAAAAGTTGATATTAATTAACAGAGCAATGATGAATTGAAGGAATTTGTAGAGGAAGAAATACCTTTCAAATGCCACTCTAAATTCAGTACTCTATACAGATAAAGAAATCATAGCTAATATTTTGACTATGTCTACAAGTATTTATATCATGTTTTTTGATAAAAGTTTCATAATTTTTTCAACCATTTACAAAAACCCACTTGACTCAAAATATATATTTATTCATAGCAAATCAAAAATTTTTAAAACCTCTCTCCCACTGGTTTTATAGTTAGTTCATGTACTTGAACATGAGGCGGGGTGCCGAGCACATACAATACAGCATTTGCTAAGTCTTCCGGCGCCAAAGACGGGAGTTCCAATTTCCTTAAATTATCAGTGAGCATTTCGGTGTCCACAACACCTGGGCTGATACTCTGTGTTCAAAATATTAATTTACTGATATTATGGGTTGTAAATTTTATTGCCAAAAGAGCTACTTACGGTTACTTTAATTTTTGTTCCTAAGTGAATAAATTCTTGGCGATGAGTTTCTGTGACCGCGGTGACTGCATATTTTGAACCATGATACACGTTAAAAGCGGGCGTAATTCCATGGAAAAATGGTATTGAATGTCCCGCAATACTATTTATGTGAATGATATGTCCATCCGATTTTCGTTTCAGCATTGACTGTGTTGCTTCACGGGTCGCATATATTAAGGCCATCAAATTTGTGTTGATCACATCTTGTATATCTTGAGTGTTGCCAGGACTTGTTAACATGTTTGTTCGACCAATTCCAGCATTATTCACCAAAATATCAACACCACCAAATTTTTGCACAATTTCGCGGAACGAATTCACAATTTCACTTTCTTTGGTGAGGTCACACTTAATGCCATGTAAATTATTTCTGACATTTTCTGGTAAACTAGCAATATTTTCATCGATGCGTTCTTTTCGTCGAGCTAGGCCAATTGTTATGACGCCAGCTTTTGCTAAAGCTTTTGAGATCTCCGCCCCTATTCCGGAACTAGCTCCTGTCACAACAGCAACTTTACCAACCCAACGTTCCATGATCAATATAATTTGACTATTTGATTGAAGTTTACAAATCAAACTAATTATGGCCCTCGTCAGAATTTTATCATTTTACTTATACTTGTTTATAGATATTAAAGCACAAGGACTGATTAAAAAATGTTTGTCATGATTAACGTTGTGGACTATTACCATTCTATTAGTGCGTGGATAAAACATATCTTATCACCAGCGCAAACTCATTTAAAGAATTTTTTTTTACTGACGCCGTAATTATGTAAATGTTACCTTTAGTAAATTATTTCGATTGTGATTACTTACTATAAGTGCGATTTCTTATCACATCACATTCGTTAGGGCACCACAAAACAAATAAATACCATATATATCTCCGTAAAGATATGATTTAGCATATAAGATACGAGGCACGATAAGAAATTTCGTCTTGAATGGAAATTTAAAATCGCATTTAGTTGTCACGAAACTATTAAAATGGAACGTTGGCGCGGTAAAGTAGCCGTTGTTACTGGTGCCAGTTCAGGTATAGGCGCGGCAACTGTACGAGATTTGGCGTTAGCTGGTGTCATCACTATTGGTTTGGCACGTCGTAAAGAACGTATCGATGAAATTATAGCAGGACTACCAAAATCGGCGCGTAGAAATTTGTACTCTATCAAATGTGACATCTCAAAAGAGCAGGATATTGTGAATACTTTTCGAGAAATTGAAGAACGTTTTAAAGGCGTTGATATATTAGTAAATAATGCCGGTATTGCAAAATCTGCCATGCTCGTCGATCAAGGCAACAGTGATGCAATAGAATCCGTAGTGAATACGAATTTAATTGGATTGATATTTTGTACTCGAGAAGCTGTTCAATTGATGCGTAAACGAAACAGTGACGGGCATATTATTCATATTAATAGTGTATTAGGTCACAGTGTGCCAATGTTTCCAGGAATGCCACCACTATTTAATGTGTATGCTGGCACTAAGTATGCAGTGACGGCTGTTACAGAAACGCACCGTCAAGAATTTATTCATATGGGAACTAAAATTAAAGTGACTGTAAGTATTTTAAACGTATATATTAAAGGCGGCAAAACTAAACAATTTTTTTTTTAGAGCATAAGTCCAGGATTAGTTGATACAGAAATTGTTGATGATACAATTAAAGGAATTGCACCATGCTTACAATCAAAAGATATATCAGATGCTATTCTATATGTTTTAGGAACCCCGCCTCATGTTCAAGTGCATGAATTAATAATTAAACCAGCTGGTGAAACAGGTTAATCAAAACCATTTCATTTTAGACGCCCTATAGAGAAAAAATTTAATAAATGATTTTCGAAATTTAACAGTCTAGTGATAAGATTATAAAAATGTGATTGTGTGTTTACTATTATTTAATCATCAAATTCAATTTTTTGAGAAAATGTGACCTTGTTAATGATATAAGCACTTTCTTATCAGCAAACGTAATTTTACAAAAATAACATTAAAAATGTTTAGTTAATCATTACAATGCGACACAATCGCATTGATAGTGCTTTGTCCAAAGAAATTTCTAAGAAGTTACAGAGGCTGGAAAGGGTGCTTACTTTGTACAAAACACAACCCTAGTAAAAAATATGAATTTTCCGGAAAATTTATGGGAACATTGAGTAAAATAATCAAAAGTTGTGTGCCTCAAAATGGCATTGAAAGTGCTTTGTTCTAAGATAATTTCTAGTGGTTACTACGGCTGAAATGGGTGTTAACACTCAGTGTTCACGACATTTTGCGAAAAATGCATAGGTTTCAGCCATTCTAGCCACAGTAACCTCTTAGAAATACACTCGTGGACAAAATTAACGCATATTTTTTTTTTGTAATAAAAAAAAAAATCCCGCTGGCCAATTTCAGTAGAAGTGGTATCAAATGATCCAAAATTTATATTTTTCACATACGAGGCACAAATGTGGCGGTAAAATGTGTCAAACTATTTGTTTTTTAATTTTCAAAAGCGGTTTATAAACATTAACATTAGTTTTATTAGCTATCGAATCTGATGCGGGTTTTCTAGCTCTAATGTGGCATTTTACAATGTCTCATTCATTTTCGATCGAATTTAGATGCGGGCTCATTATTATTATTTGCACAAATGCCGATGTCTTTGAGATATGGATGTACCGTTGCAGCTACGTGTAATGGAGCGTTAACATAAGATTAACATAACCTTTGAAGCTCACATTTGGCAAAACGTGATCGCCAAGAATGTTGCGAATATACCAGTCTGCATTCATCCTCAAACCAATCCCCCCCAGCTCCGTACGGCCCACTCTACTGATTCCACCCGAAAACATTATTGAACCTCCTCCAATGCTTACATTTTGCACTATGTTTTTCGGTGCGTAGCATGCTCCAACTCTTTTGTATACAAAATAACGTCCATCTCGTTTTCATAATTGGATTCTGGTCTCATCTGAAAAGAGAACAGTGTCCCATTAATCAGTTCGCCAATTTGCCCAAGAGTATGCCCAAATTTTAAACGGCTGGATTTGTGACGAGGAAGAAGCCGTAAAACTTTTACGGGCCGTATTTTTGTTAGGCTCACTTCTTTTAATCTTCGTCGAATTGTTCTGATACCGATGTTCACTTGACGGGCACTAAGCAACTCATTTTTCATTTGAGTAGCAGTACGCTTTCGATCTCGTAACGAATTAATTTTAAAAAATCGGTTG
Organism: Nephrotoma appendiculata; assembly: GCA_947310385.1. Classification (NCBI taxonomy): domain Eukaryota; kingdom Metazoa; phylum Arthropoda; class Insecta; order Diptera; family Tipulidae; genus Nephrotoma; species Nephrotoma appendiculata. Next base: position 233,335,053 of record OX371223.1, on the reverse strand, counting down.
TCATGCTCGTTGGGCCCGTTTACGTTCATTTCTCAGTTTTCTTTTATGTTCTCGGGTCTCTCGATATCGCTTAAGTATTCGTGGAACCTATTCGTGAATACTATCGCTTAAATATTCCTAATACAATGTGACGACTTTAACCGACTACAGCATATGAAAGGTTGCCATAGCAGGTTGCATTTGACACAAGTTGTATTAAAATTGACCAGCCTGATTTTTTTTATTACAAAAAAAAATATGCGTTAATTTTGTCCATGAGTGTATATCGTAAGAGTTACTTGATTTAAAAGTAACAATGGCTTTAGAAACTTCAAGGTCGTCAATATAATGAAACAAAAAAGATGCTCTACATAATTGGTACAAATGAAACCTGATGACATCTTCCTTTGTTCTTTTTCTATCTGACGATATAGGGAAACAACAACATTATACTCTTCCATCGAAATGCAGATGTGGATATGGTCAATGAATGTAAAATAGCAAATCCAGATGTAGAACATGTAGCCAAAGATACAATAAGCGGATACTAAGCGGAATAGCGATTTGTTTGCTTCAAAGGACAACCTTCATAAGTTGAGCATAGTAGAGACTTCTGGTTTGCCGTACTTAATCAAGCTTCAATGTGGAGAAAAAAAAATTACGATAGATTCTGTTCGGTGACATAGCTGCAGGGGTTGTTGGGCGTAGAACTACTCTACTCATATAAAGGTAAGTATTTTTTTTGGCGATAAAAAGATAGTTTTTGAAACATTTTATTATTTTACATCTGTTATTACTAGAATTACGGTTGTAAAATTATTATCGCCAAAAAAATATTTTCCTTTATATGAGTAGAGTAGTTCTACGCCTAACAACTCCTGCGGCTATGGCACCGAACAGAGCCTACAGAATTTTTGCGAAAAATTCATATTTTATAATTGGAATGGGTCTACTGCAAAGTGAAGACAATAGAGTTACATTAACTAGAGCTGCAACTGTTTTTTTTGCTATATAAAACCAATATAATATTTGCTATCTCTTTTGAGTCATATGGGAACAGGATGGTTATATAAAAAATGCATGGTCTCAGATGTCAAAGAAAAAGCTAACCGGACAAGTTTTTGTTGTTGTAAAAAGTGACGCGCTAAATTTTGTGTTATTAAAAAATCGCGATATTTTTAATTAAAAAAAATAAAATATTATAAAACAGTTAGTGGATAGTGCACTAGTGCATCGTTTGTGAACAAATATTTAAAACTTTGAACATTGAAATATTGAAATGTACTGTTTTGTGAAGTGTTGTCAAAATGCGCATCGAAAAATTCTAAAAAAATTCCTTACCATTTATAAGTGTTTATATAAAATAAAAAGAAAATTGTGTTAAAAGCAAAGTGATTTGTGATAAGATCATCTATATTTTTATTTAGAAATCAGAAAAAATTAATTAAAAAATTTTGGTTGTTGTTGTTGGACTTTTTCCTTTTGTAAACAGATTGTAACGAACTAAGAGGGGCATGAGTAGGTTACCAGTAATCTTGGTTTCCGCATAATGCCGTTCGTTACCGAATTTAGTTTGGTGAACTATTCAGAGCTTCGGATCAGTGGTCGGTGCTACCGGCTATGGCTCGTGGTTGGGTGTGGGGGTTTCCGAAGATGAAAAGTTTCTAAATTGACCACTCTAATTATTTGGTGAATAATGTAACTGGATAAACTAACTGGACTGGGAACGGAAATGACAAGGTTGGATCAACTTACCATTTTTGCACGTGATCGTGATCATCAACTCTTCATCCTCAAAAAAAAATATTTATTTTTTCATTCTGAAATTATAATGCTGAGGTAAAAATATTATCAAAGCGAAAAACCATCAAATTTATATAGTGGAAAAAAAATTAATCACTTAACACAAAAAAAAAATCAAATAAAAGATTGGAATTAAATTGCCAAGAACTATAAAATACATTATTTTTATTCATAAATCGATTAGGAACCGAAATGTTTGTGAATGAATATAAAAAAAAAATAAAAAGAATATCTTAAACTATCTAACTAAACAACCCATCACCATTTGAAAAGTTTCCTTTTTTTTTGTTTGTTTTAAACTTTACTTAAATTTAAATACCAAAATTTGAAGAAAATAAAATAAGAAAGGAAACAAAATTGAAAAAAAAATGATTCTCAAATATACAAAAATCTTAATTAGAGTAATACTTAAATAATAGAAAACAAATTTGTACTTGTAATATTACTTGCGTTGCGGCCGATAATTCAAATATGTAGTTAATCCACAGGAGCGCACCACCATTTTACTACCGTAACAGTTTGTTATTAATTGCAATAGATATATTATTTAGTTATATTATAGATTAGTTAATTTTGTAGATATTATTTAGTTATTATAGATTAGTTAATTTTGTAGATATTAATTAGTTATTAAGTTTATTTCACAAAATTTAATGATCTGCAAAATTTAACTAGTTCACTAAGTTTAATGTTATATACAGCACTAACATGTAACGTTACAAGTGCTCGAATATTCGCATGTGCACCATATTTTAGAGGTACATCATGCTTCACAAATATTTACGTACAATACTCTGTTTACACTAATTACTCGCACCAAATATTTTATTATTACGATTAGATTAATTGTTACTTTTTCTGCATATGATTTATCACAAAATTAGTTTATGCATATTCATACAGTTTATACATAAGAAGTACTTTTCTTTAACCACTAACATTAGATTCTTAGATTCTAGGCAATTATTTTTGTTTTTGTTTATATATATATATATAATTTGCAATATTGCGGTACATAACTTCGTACATTAATGGACAGATATTTCGCACATTATTTTTGTATCAGAAAATTTTTCGGTTCATATACACGAGATTTTTAGATTTTTTTTTATTATGTCCATTATTAGTTATTTGCATCACAATTTAACAAATTATAAACTGAATTTCGCAAATTTAATTTTTTTTTATAAGCACACAATTATCTTTATATAGTTTTAGGCAACTTAATTTAACAAAACTCAATGAATTTATTTAACATCACTATAGATATAAGATCGATATGAAACAAAGATAATATTTTTAAGTAACCAACTTGTTACAATAAAAAAATTTATAAATTATCCGAAAATTAATTTAGGTGAAATTACTCAATCACAAACCAAAACTGACTGACCCCCCGCGTGCATCCAAAAATTTTAATTTATACCATTTCAAAAGCAACAGTATCCCCGTTATAAAGCAATTACACCGGTATCCATATCCCCCTGTTCCAGTATTCTATTGTGGCGCGCTTTGTCTCGTAAATATGTGTACTGTTGTAGTAAATAGTATCAGGGGTGTTAAACTTTGAAACGCAGGAGAGTATCGATCGTTTCAAGATATTATATTACAGTGTCGCATTTTTCTTATTACTACGAACATATTCTACGTGGTTTTCTTTTCATAATTACTTTTTATTTTGGAATACTATAAATACAATTTTTTTGGAATACAATTTGAAACATAAACATTTTTGACAATATATGACTTTAAGTTATACGTTTTATATGACGTTTAAATTATAAAATTTGTGCTTAAAGGCGGCACAATGTAGCGCATAATTTTTTTATTTATTTATGATTAGGTTGCTCGTCTGCGAGTATTTTGCTTAAAGTTCAAAATATTTTATCTATTATGGACGTAATTTGATTGGTGGACAAGTGGGATTCTAAATATTCACACTCGCACAGTCTGCTTAAGATAGGTTAGGACATATTTCACTTTATTATATAGCCGTATGAAGCTTGTCCTAAAATTTGTTGTTTCTTTAGGATATTTTAGGAAAGGACTCCTCCTCAAATGTCGCTTCTGCTAAATTTGTAACATTTTCAAGACGTTTCCAATGCCATGCAGCACTTATATATTCTGTAATAAGGACAATTAGTTACCAGTGTCAACACGATGAATTTATCATTTTATGGATTGATTACAAAATTATTGTTTTTCCAAGAATTTTTAAACGAAATGCAACATAATTACATTGGAATGAGCAAAATGTAACTGCTTCCAACACTACTCCGGTAGTTTTGAGTACTTAGATTTTTCACCTAAATTATGATAGTACCAGTACCTTTATGGGAATAATGTAAAGCAATATCATGAATAGTAGGTGCTTTTCATGGTGATCAACAAGGTTTTCAATTCTCTGACTTTAAAAATAAAAGGCGATTGACAAAAAAAAAAGACTGGAAGTAGCCATTTTGGAGATATCATCAGTACAGACTTAAAGACATGCATATAATAATTATATGCATGTCTTTAAGTCTGTACTGATGATATCTCCAAAATGGCTACTTCCAGTCTTTTTTTTGTCAATCGCCTTCAATTATTACACAGTGTCGGTAACAGCAGCAGGGAAACTTTCGAATTTCAAAATGAAACTTTGCATACCGATTAACCCCAATTTGTGCTAATCAGCACTCACGGGAAAAAATTAGTGCTAGTCTAGGAGCCGAAAAAACGGGAAAAGAAAATTTCCCCCGGAAAAACGAAACAAATAATACCCGATTTCTAAAAAAAAAAAACAAAAATAATTTTAGCCTAATTTTAAAACTTTCCAAAGATACACTGACGACATTTGTGCTTATCATAGAAATATAATTTTCATTCATAAATTGAGGCAAAACAAACTAGCCCCTAATAGTTCACTAATATTTTTGTTGAACAACAAATTAACAAGTAGAAATAAGATACTATAAAATCTAAAAATAAGCAATTCAGATAGCATATTCCTGTCAGGCATGTTCGTTACCATCTGAAAAATATAGTGGCTGAATTTGTGCTAATCCAGAATATGCCCAATTCGAATATGGTATCTGATATTCTTAGATTTTATAAAATTTTATTTATTATATTACCTCTGTATTTTGTTTGTTTAATATAGTATGTTTTTGTTGCTAGTTTGTTTTTCCTCAATTTATGCATGAAATCATACTTCTATGATAAGCACCAATGTCAACAGTGTAGCCGTTCGAAAGTTTTAAAATTAAGCTTAACTTATTTCTGGTTTTTTCAAGAAATTGGGTTTTATTTGTTTCGTCTTTCAATCGGAATTTTAAATTGTCTTTTCCCGTTTTTTCGGCTCCTTGACTAGCACTTACATTTAGTATTGGGTGTGTGATTATGTCTCCTTCTTTTATTATTTTCGATATATGCATGGGAACTGAACCGCTGTTCAGTTCAAAGAGACTACTACATCGACCAGAGTAAGTAGTAATCTGAAGGAGGTATGTCTGCCGAATACGGCGGTTGGGGTATATGTAAAACTTCCTGTAGAACTCTTAGTCCTGTCCTTTTAAACAGTTTTTCACAACGTTTACAACTTCTAAAGCTCGCTTCAAACGTATAACTTGTCAGACCTTTTTAATCCCACCAGATACAGAGAATAACCTTATTGCAATGAATATCTCGCTTTGGTTGCGATGGACCACTTTCATCAGGCTTCACCCAAGATTTTTTGCGTTTGAGATTCTCATAATAAATCTACTTTTCGTCGCCAGTAACTATTCGATGCAAAATACCTTTTCTCTGTTGTCTTTGAAGCAGTATTTTACAAAGGTTTCTTTTTTTTAAATTTATGTGAAACCTGCTAGCTTTTTGAACCATTCCGATTATTTGTAAACGTTTTGCAACAGTTAATTGTGTTTGAGAAGAATCTTCAGCCAATAATGTTTCCAATTCAGCATCTTCAAATATTTTGCACTTTTTTCTGCACCTTTCTTTGCAATAAAATAATGTAATAGAACTTCCCGCAAATGATGTTTATTTTATTCCAAATAAACATCATTCGGGGGAAGTTCTATTACATTATTTTATTATTTTAATTCGACATTTCCAGGGAGTTAAAAATACTAGTTGTTAACACTTCTTTGCAAATGTCGCATACTGCGTTTGACAGCTGTCATCAAGTACTATAGAATACCAGTATTACCCATTTATAGTACATGTAAGCAGTACTATAGTGTAACGGGTTCCGTAGTATACGGTTCGTTAACAGATTTACTTGGTCAGGGAATACCATCGAATTTACGGTCGTTATGCCGGCTAGCCTCAGGGCTGGGGTGGGTTTGATGGAATATGACCAAGTCGTGAGAGACCGGATAAAATAAAAAAATTATTAAAACAACAACAAAAAAATGACATACTAAAGTTGGAAAGCAAAAAGAAAATCAAGCTACACTCGACTGACCCCAAACGTACTCACCCATACTGCATCCTCATGTAATGGTATTTACTCCATCTCCATCTCGTGCAACCCAAATAAAAAATGTCAAAAAAACAATAAAATTTAAAAAATGAAAAATTTAAAACGAACGAATTATGTAAAACTACTTTTAATAAGGTCATATAATTGTTGACATTTTTATATCACAAAAAAAAAATATTTGTACATCTAAAACCCTAACTACCCTGTCCTTAATTTAATGGTTATATATGTTATATAAAAAAAATTATTTAATCATGTACATATAATAAAAAAAAAAAAAATTACCAGTGGCATAGGGTGGTCACAGACAATATCCTGCTGCATATGAATGACATGTTGATTGTAGATGCTCGTCGTGTAGTATATAATCTTGCGGGACTCGAACGTATGATAGTTCCGTTAATCGTATTTCATAGATCCCGGCGTAGGTGGTTTAAATTGTTGCGATTATTAGCCAAGCGAATTTGCAATGGCTCGTTATTAATATTTTATGTATTATATTTCGTTTTTTTTATTAGTGTTTATATATATATATTATTACACATTTTAATCAGCTTAATTAACGAATATTAGCTTATATATTAGCTTATTATTTTGGTTCTTTTATAACACTTAGCAATTAGTTTTCTAACCACACCTAGTATCACGGTCAAAAAAAATAATAATTACGCCATCAAAATGTCCCGTGAAAAATGCACATTTTCTCATGACACTAAAATTTGACCACACACTATGCTACCACTTTCGGCAAAAGTCTATTTAAGATACCTTCACTTTTTTTAATTTTTTATTTATTTGTCATTTTTCACTTAATTTGACTATTAGTTATTTTATTTAATTCTTATTTTTCAAAGTGGTATTTACCATTTCTATTTGCCTCAACAAAATATGTTACCAAAGTTTTTTTTTTGTAAGTAGGTATTTTTTTTTATTTGGTTTAACTTCAATTCTAATTCGGCTTTCACCGTATACGATATTGTTCCCAAATCCCAAAAAAAACTCAAAGACCCATTTTAAGTCTCACAGGCTTACTAACTGAAATCTAATTTCTCCATCCCAACAAAGCTCGTATTTTTTTTGTTAATTGTCATTTGTTGTTGTTGGTTTTAATTGTGTTTTCTATTTTAGTACATAAATGGATTGTAATGGAACGCAAACCGAAAATAATTGAATTCAGATTACACTTCAAATATTAACCCTCGCTTGTAGCGTACAATATTCGCTACAATAGTAACGACATTTATTGTGAAAGGGTTTAGTCGTATTCACACACCCAATAACTTTATAGAAATGCTTATCTATCTGCTATTTCTCTCTCTCTAGCATTTACATCCCATGAAGGGATTTTGATGCTCGCACTATGGTCCTCCATCCGCCTCGGATCCGCCGCCAGTTTCGACATCCTAATACGAGTAGGTCTTGTCCAACGTCGTCACGCCAGCGCAGTCGGGGTCTTCCTCGATTAGATTTGATGAAGCCGATAATATCGCCACCTCCGAGAAGTTGCTTTATTTCGTGGTTCATACGAATCCGAATAGAAAAAAAAATTTAACGGATGACCTTCCTTTCAAAGGCAGATAATAATCTACAATCGTTAGAGGGCATGGTCCAGCTCTCGCTTCCGAAAGTCAGCACAGGTCTTATGAGTGCTTTATAAAGTGCGAGCTTGCACGACTGCGATAGATGTTTCGATCGCAATAATTTTGATTGGGCGTAGAAAACTCGTTGTCCGGCAACGATTCGGGTTTTTATTTCTGCCTGCATATCATTCAATGATGTTATAAGTGAGCCGAGGTATTTAAAATTTTCGACGTTATCAAAGTTATGGTCGCCAATTTCGAGATTTGCCATGGGGATGTTCCTGAGTGTTGTTAAGAATTTTGTTTTGGTACTGTTCACCTCCAAACCAAGTCTTCTTGCGCAGCGATTGAGCGGTATGAAACTGTCCTTGATGTCGCTAGGTCTTCGGCCAAGAAGCACGATATCATCTGCATATCCAAGAATTTGGCCTGATTTATTGGATATACATCGCGATGTTGCAATGTTGCTTTTCCTCACTACGTACTCAAGCGCCAAATTGAACAGCACAGGCGCGAGTGCATCTCCCTGTCGAACACCAAATGTTATTTGAAAAGAGTCTGATACAGTTCCTTCAATTACAATTCTACATGAACAGATCCAGACGTTGTTAATTTACACAGAGAAACAACTTTCTCTGGAATACCTAGGCATATGAGCGTGGTCCAAAGGTTGCCACGGTTTATACTGTCATATGCCTTTCGGAAGTCTATATATAGTTGATGAATGGTTATGTTGTACTCCCAACATTTTTCCAAGATCATCCTTATGGTGAAACACTGGTCAGTGGTCGATCTCTCTCTCTCTCTGGCATTATATCCCATTAAGGGATTTGGCCGCCTCACATGAGGTTTCATAATCATATTTTTATTTCGGATAATGAGTGATTAATTCATTGATCCTAAACCAGCCATGAAATTTTTACCATGTCACCACCGGGAATCGAACCCAGGACCTCCGGTCGCTGGAGCAAGCATGCAACCACTTTGCCACCGGGGCGGGATGTGGTCGATCGGTTGGTACGAAAACCACATTGATAGTCGCCAATGATGTTTTCGGCGAAAGGGATGAGTCTGGCACAGCTCGACAAAGAATAGATCTTTGATGTCATCAGATTTATCTTCGGTGGGTGCATGTACATTAACGAACATGATGTTAAATTTATTAGTGCGAAGTCTGACCGTGCATATCCGCATGTTGATAGGGCGGGAATCGATGATATGGTGCTTCACGCGCCGATGGATGAGGAAATCAACTCCAAATTCTCCTCAATTCTGATGGCCGCTGTAATGAAGAGTGTAACCATTGGTGGTGTCATGGATCCCACTCCCAGACCATCTAGGCTGTTGTAGTGCAAGTACGTCTAATGTGTAACTTTTTGTTTGGTTCGAAAGGTTCTGGAGATCTCCAGGTCTTAAGAGGCTAAGCACGTTCCATGTTCCCATTTTTAAAGCGTTGTCCATGTACAATTTCCGAGGTCGAGTTTGTGATGAATCCGATATGGTAATCCGAGGCCTTTGATTAGGGTTCATAACTTAATTGATTTTATGAGGGAAGGTTGTTGGCTTGCCGCTCAACCCGCTTATTACGTGTGTGGGTCAAGTACTGGTGAGAATCATAAGGCATCCAGTCCTACCTTGAACACATTTATATAGCGAGCCGCTTGATACAAGACAGACGCCCGCTTCAGCCGCACCTAACCTGGAGAACAGACGCTGATTTGGTATTGGTTTTAAGGCGCCAATATCTCGCCCTGACATGTAGTGTCCATGACTATAAACAGGATTGAGTCTGTTCGTCTTCACTACCCCGCCTGATTCATTTAGCGTTACCCAGAGAGCGCCGCGAGGAGGTATGAATCTCGGACTTCGCCCCCCCCCCCTCCCTATCTGCTATTACCATTACCTATTTTGGATTGCATTCTCCTCCACAACTTTTGAACACAATTGGCTTATTGTTTCATTTTAAATACATGTATGACGATATTTTTGAAAAAAAAAAAAAAAAAATTACCTGCAATTTAGGGAAAAAACCCCGGAAAATGCCAAAATATTCTAAATACGTTGATTGGAGTTAAAGTAATGGAATAAATTAAACTCTTATTTTTTAATTTGCTTTTTGTTTTTTATTGATTTATAGAAGTTCTATCTTTAATATTAATATTTTGTTGGGCCGCCTTTTGTTTTTATTACACCGGTACAACCCCGCAACTGATGTGCAAAAAAATTGGTTAAGACATTATTTTATTTTATGCTTACCGTTCTTGGCCGGCATTAGGGTGCAGATGTTTTATTGCCTGTATTTATTATTTTTTGAGTATAAATAGCGCATATTTTGTAAGATTAAGTAATTCTGTAAGTGATCCTAGTCAAATAAAGAATAATAAGTGCAATTTTAGTTAAAAAAAATGGGAAAAGTTAGTGAGCAGTGTAAAAGCAATATGTTGATTTGGGTGCGAGAAAATTTTACCACGCTGGAAATAGCAGAAAGATTAAACATTCCTAAAAGTATTGTCGCGTGGAATATTAAAAAATTGCGAGAGATGGGCAGTACACAAAGAAAGAAACGCTCTGGAAGGCCCAGAAAGACAACGCCAGTGGAAGATCGTTTCATAATGTTACAATGTCATCAGAACCGTTTTAAAACTTCATCGGACATAAGACGAAATGTTGAGCGAGCAACGGGAAAAGAAATTTCAGCCAGCTTAGTGAGAAAAAGACTTGATAAAGCTGGTTTGAGAACACTTAAATCAGTCCAGAAGCCTGAGTTCATATTACTAGTGAAAAAACAACTTTTGCTATGGGCCCAGGAGCATGTTTCTTGAACTCCAGAGATGTGGAATGATGTGATTTTCCCCGATGAATCAAAATTGAAGCTGTATGTTGGAGATTGAAGAATTCTCGTAAGAAGAAAACCGAGCAAAAGGCTCGGCAACGAATGTCTTTTAAGACTTCCACCGAAAAATGAAGGAATTATGGTCTGGGATGCTTTTCTGTAAATGAAACCGGTCGATAGTGCTTCCTTAATTCCAGCATTACAGCAGCTGTTCATCTGCAGACACAACGAATTTTAGCATTCTGTGTTAAAACCTTTTTATTTTTCTATTTTTCAACAGGACAACGCTCCGTGCCATACCGCTTAAGTTGTGAGTTATTAAGTTTGAATTGTAGATAGAAAAATTGACTTTCAGATAAACATAAATAATCTGTTAAAAACTTGTTTTTTTTCTTATCTCTTCATTTAAAGATAAAAAACTACTTCGAAGAAAGAAGTATCGATGTGTTGAACTGGCCCTCGTATAGTCCAGACTTAAATCCCATTGAAAATATTTGGTCTATAATGAAGCTAGAAGTAGCAAAAAAGCACCCAGAATCGATTCAAGCTTTAAAAAGTTTATTGATGACGATGTGGGTATCCATAGCTCCTACGAATTGGAAAAAATTATCAAATTCAATGAATTTGAGGTGTATCGCTGTAATAAAAGCAAATGGCGGTCCACCAAAATATTAATAATGAACATAGAACTTCTGTAAATCAACAAAAAACAAAAAAAAAATATAAAATAAGTGTTTAATTTATTCCATTACTTTAACTCCAATCAACGTATTTTGAATATTTTGGCATTTTTCGGGGTTTTTCGCCTAAATTACAGGTAATTTTTTTTTTTTTCAAAAAATTACGTCATACATGTATTTAAAATGAACCAATAAGCAAATTGCGTTCAAAAGTTTTGTAATTTTAGCAAAAAAGACTCCATTTTGCAATAAAATATGTTTGCCCAATTTTTTTTTCCCAGCACTGTAGTATATTTTTAGTAGAATTAGCTTTACAATTATGCATGAAATGGGTTTTTTAAAATTTAATTTTTATCAAAACTATAATTTGGAAGGCAAAAAGACAAATTTAAAGACAAAGTCTATATATATTACAAAATAAATCTATATATTACAAAATAAATTTTCAATTGCATGAAATTGTTATTAAAAATATTATTGAGAATTTGAGTGAAAACAAAGCAATAAGTAAAATTTCGAAAAACATGAGTGAAATCACAACAAATTCTAAATATATCATATAAATTCAAATAAATCTCAGAGTATTCAACTCAGAGAAATCACTTTCATAAAAAAAAAACTGGTCATCTATCCCAAAAATAATCGTAAATTTATTACATTATTGTAAATCGACATAATAAATTAAAGATTTCACTCATATTGATTTCTTGTCATATAGAATATTCTACGGGTCACGGTTCTTTTTATATACACGTGATAATTTTTGTAAACCCGATTATTTATTATTCAGAAATACTAGTGCCTGTGTGTCGAAAACTTTTATGTTTGAGAAAAGTGATGAAATAAATTACGAATTTCACTCATAGTTGTTGTTATTTCACTCATGTTTGTGTTTATTTTCGTGATTTCACTTATTGGTTCGTTATTTCACTAAATATGGCAGAATTTTAAATTTTAATAACATTTCGATCAGTTATGTTACGTTGTGTATGTTTTGGTAGTAAGTTCCGACCAATAATTTTCAAATTTTTTCAGATGATGGCCCAGTCCCAATCAAGTATCACTAGGAAACTGAAGAAAACTTTAGTCATGGAATTCAAAATTTAAACGCATTTCCTATTCTATCTCGAGAACGAAATGTGACCCTTATTTTTAGTCGCATGGGTTCATCAAGTAACTCTTTGTGCTTGTATAAAAAAAACTGTTAGTACCACTTTTAGTAACGGTTCTATCAGATCCATATGAACGTGCTCAAAATACGTCTTAAGTGTGGTACATTTCATAATATAACATACTATTTTTAAGCTTTGGCAATTATTGCAAATTTTTTGAATAATTAATACTCTTTTTCATTCTGAGTAAAAATTATCTTGAATTTTTTAATATTTTGGTAGTTTTGATTTCCGGATGAGATCATTATGAAAACTGACAGGGTGATGGTATCAATCTATAGTGAAATATATGACCTATAATGTGCATGCTACTAGGCTCGTTTCCTTTTAATAATCGTCGTTTTTGTTATAATCCATATAATTCCATACGTCTATTTAAGTATGAGTGAATGCTCGTCAATTGTCGTAGTATCAGGTTGGGCTATCTAGTTTTTAAATCATAGGAAGTGGGAACTTTTTTTTCGAATGTTTGCTTGACTTTTTGACAGATCATCTGTCGGGTTTTCTGCGTCACGAAACAATCATGTTTTCGCTTGAGGAGCGTTTCGAAATATTGAAAATTTATTTTCAAAGTCAATATTGTGTAGCCGAAACCGTGCGAATTTTGAAAAGAAATATGGGTCGTGAAAGAGAGCCAAGCGGAAGCAGTTTCAAGTTCAGTTGTTATTATTTATAAAAAAATTCTATCCTTCTACCTAACCTAACCTATCCAAATCCACTTGCACTTAGCAAAAGTTGGGGGGTTAATATTGTGGATGTGGGTTTTTGTTTTGAAATTTTTCATATTAAAGTAAACGATACTCTGGTGACAGTTTTGGTGATAGATTTTCGGGTGCGCCACTGATTCATATAATCTCCGGCATTTTTCGAGTACAAAGAGATTGATTAAAGTTTTGTAGGCGTTGAAGTGCCTCTTTCATTGGGATTAAGGAATACTCTTTTGACAATCTTGAAAAATTGCAACTACAATAGCCCAATGAAAATCTAATAGGTTTGTCCGAATAAAATTTTAATTGACTTATTAAATTCTTCTATATTGATTTATAAAGTTTTTCTTTGCTAGAAATTGTTTGGATTTTTGAGATGAAGTTATATTTTTACATTTTAACACAAGCGGAGAAGCCCACATGAACTGGTTGTTGTATTATGCCTTTTCCTATTAAAAATTTGTTTGCAGTCACTTCATAAATTTTTTGTATTCTGTACTCATTAGTATTGTGTTTTCCACGTTTTTATTTTTGACATAGAACAATCGCACTTTCTAAAAATTATATTTTTAAACGTATGATTATTCGAATTAAATGCTTCCTGGTTCAAAGCAATTAAATTTTACCACCCACTTTTAAAACAACGCTCAAACTTTCCCAGGAAAATACTTTAAAGTTTTCTCTTTGCTTGTTTTATTTTTAAAGAATTAAACAATTAATTTTCTTCTTCTTGCATTGTTGGTTCTTCATTTTTCTTTTCACAGTTATTTAACCTACAAAAAATTATTTATTAAAGTAGATCAAGAACTAATTGAAAATAATTTAAACAGCAGCAGTAACAACAACAACAACAACGAATTGTTGTTTTCTTCAAAACTTAAATACCAAAACCACACCTTGACTACTATAGAGGAAATCTACTTAAAGTAAAAAAAGAAAGAATCCAGCAAGTGAATGGGGAATATAAAATTTCTTCGTACACAACATTATTTTGTTTTGAGCTTTTATATTGTTTCTGCACTTTAGGTAAATATTTTTTCAATAAAACAGCAAACGAAAAGAAAAACATAATTTCCCATTTTTTATTTTTATACTTACGAGAATTTTCTAAAAGTTTCCCATTCGCCAAAAGTTTTCTTTATTTTTTAAAAGGAATTTATGTTTGTTAAGTTTATTTATTTCTGTTCAGAGCGGCGCTGGTTGCGTTTTACTGTTGTTGTTATATTCGTTAAGAAAGATTAAAAATCGGAAAAATATAAATTTAAGAAAAAAATACAAGTTTACAACAACATGAACGAATGGATTGATAAGCTTAATTTTTCTTCCGATTCGAAAAACAATAAAAAGAGCTTTTCCTTACACTTTTTTATTTTGTTTGGTAAAAGTTGTTTAATATATTTTATAAAGTATTGTTGTTGGAGCTTTATCTTGTACATAAAAATTATTATTTTATTATTGATTGAATCTTAATTAAAAAATTTATTTAGAAGGAAATCATTATGTGTCTGTGGTGGGAAAATAAATGTGGGTTTAAAGCTCGACGAAACGAAAATTGGGAAGAGCAACAATTTACGAGGGGTGTTTGATAAGTTCGATAAATCTATATGTTTCATCAAGTTTCTGTGAGTAGTTTAAGGTACACAAGTTTTGGAAAGATAACCGGATTTGATTTTAAAACGCGATCTTGCGATCCGAAATTACTATCATGTGGAACGAATACCACCTGACCGCAATTTTAAATCGCAAGATCACGTTAATCTTTCAAATTAAAATCACAGCAGGATGATCAATCTTTTTCGCTTTTTTAAAAACGACAGAACTTTTGTTGATTAAATCACTCACAGAAATTAAGTGAAGAGAATTGAAAAAAAAAATTAAAAATTTCTGTTACCGTTATTTCATATAGATTTATTGAACTCATTGAACACTCCTCGTAATAACCGCATTCTATTAGTTCTCTTGCCATATCCAAACATATATAAAAAAAATTGTGGAGCTTTCGGTGACGCTTTTGTTTCTTTGGTAGTCTTCACAAATTGAATAGACTTATATAAAATAAGAATAAAAACAAATGAAGCGATTTTGTCGTATTTCTGGATGATGTTTTCTTCGTTTTGAACTTTCTTCTGGAAAATGTGACATAAATTGGTAGCAGGTGATAGAAAAGCGAAAATTATTATTTTTTGCCTAGTTCGATATTAATCAGAGTGTAAAAAAAATTAAGGGTGAAAGATTTATAACGGTTTCGAAGTAGGATTTTGTTTGTGGAACCCGAAAAAACAAAACTAATAAGTTTTGCTTTACCATATTCAATGATAAGTTTATTGAGTTGCGAAGCCAAGTAATTATAAATCTCCAATAGATTCTGAAAATGAATTTGTATAACTCGGCAGTTAAAGCGTTCTTTATTTATTATATTATTTTAAGAGCTTTGTTAGTGAATTAGACAATTTTATATATACGAGACACAATACATAGCGTATTGCGAAACAATAAATGACACACTACAGCGAAACAATATTTTGTTAATATTTCTGTTAAGATTTGTAGTCAATGTTTCGAAATCTTGGTTGTATGTTTTTATTCTTGGCAATCTGTTTTTGGGCCGAAGCACTCCCAATTCTTTCGCAGTTAGCTTTTTACATTACTCCTACCTTACACAGTACAAAAATTGAGAACGGCTGTAGATCCTATTTACGTAAAACCAGCTACTCTTTTAATAGCTCTATTCTAGCGTATAGTACTGACATGGTTGGTCAACGAGTTTTTAAATCTGACGAGAGCTCGTAGTAATATTTAGTTTTTATGGATTATGTCTTGAGTTTTTTGGAACATTATGTTTTCGGAGAAAAGTTGTTATGCGCAATCGTTTTTATTTATATTAATTTATTTTAGTGATTAGCAATGGATGCATACAGAAACATAAAACCTATTTGATAATTTATTTATTATATTTAATTATTATGATTCCAATATCTTCTTTTTCTTTTATTCAAACAGAAATAAAATATATTTAAAAAAACTTTTTACAAAACCACGCTTATATATAAAGGCTCTAAAAAGTAGATAATAAAAGACTTTGAAAAGTAGAAAATAAAATTTGCCTTTCTTACTCCTATCAAGGTATATTTATAACAAGTAGAAATTTGAAATCAATATGACTAAAAATATAAGGGCGTATATACTATCTCTCAGTATATCATTTTTACGTTAATTCTGAAATGCTCCAGAAAAAAAATCTATTCTTAGGATACATCAGAATAGACTGTTCCATTAGTGTAACTAAAAGACTTTACTTCATGTGTCTAGTAGTCTTAAATTGCTAATGCCGTAAAGGAGCGCCCAACGCTTATATTTTTAGTCATATTAATTTTAAATTTCTACTTGTTATAAATATACCTTGATAGGAATAAAAAAGAAAAATTTTATTTTCAACTTTTCAAAGCCTTTTATTATTTACTTTTTAGAGCCTTTAAATATAAGCGTGGTTTTTTAAAAACCTTTTTTAATTCAATTTTTTTATATGGAGATAAACAGTAACACCGCGATAACTAAATCTTCATATAAACTGTATACGTATATGTATAAATTTATTAAAAATTGATCGTTCAACTATAATTGAAAAGTTATCATACTTTTGAAGTAAAACTTCTTTAGGCACGCTTGACTTGGGGACTAAGCTGGCAAATGCGTTACGAAAAGTGTAATCGAACGAGGCGAACGAAACAATAGACGCAAAACGAAATCATTTTCCTTTAGTATCAGGATGTGCCATGACAATTCATAAATCCCTAGGTGGAACATTAGTTGATACCATTTTATTTTAATCATTGGTTAAAAAAATGGGATAATAAGAAAATAGGAAAATTGGAAAATTGGTAAATGGAAAATTGGAAAATTGGAAAATTGGAAATTTCGAAATTTGCAAAATTGGAAAATTTGAAAATTTGTAAATTGGAAAATTGGAAAATTTTAAAATTGGAAAATTAGAAAATTGGAAAACAGGTAAATGGAAAATGGGAAATAGGAATATATGAAAATATGAAAATATGAAAATATGAAAATATGAAAATATGAAAATATGAAAATATGAAAATATGAAAATATGAAAATATGAAAATATGAAAATATGAAAATATGAAAATATGAAAATATGAAAATATGAAAATATGAAAATATGAAAATATGAAAATATGAAAATATGAAAATATGAAAATATGAAAATATGAAAATATGAAAATATGAAAATATGAAAATATGAAAATATGAAAATATGAAAATATGAAAATATGAAAATATGAAAATATGAAAATATGAAAATATGAAAATATGAAAATATGAAAATATGAAAATATGAAAATATGAAAATATGAAAATATGAAAATATGAAAATATGAAAATATGAAAATATGAAAATATGAAAATATGAAAATATGAAAATATGAAAATATGAAAATATGAAAATATGAAAATATGAAAATATGAAAATATGAAAATATGAAAATATGAAAATATGAAAATATGAAAATATGAAAATATGAAAATATGAAAATATGAAAATATGAAAATATGAAAATATGAAAATATGAAAATATGAAAATATGAAAATATGAAAATATGAAAATATGAAAATATGAAAATATGAAAATATGAAAATATGAAAATATGAAAATATGAAAATATGAAAATATGAAAATATGAAAATATGAAAATATGAAAATATGAAAATATGAAAATATGAAAATATGAAAATATGAAAATATGAAAATATGAAAATATGAAAATATGAAAATATGAAAATATGAAAATATGAAAATATGAAAATATGAAATTTGAAAATATGAAAATATGAAAATATGAAAATATGAAAATATGAAAATATGAAAATATGAAAATATGAAAATATGAAAATATGAAAATATGAAAATATGAAAATATGAAAATATGAAAATATGAAAATATGAAAATATGATGATATGAAAATATGAAAATTGGAAAATTGGTAAATTGGAAAACTGGTAAATTGGAAAATTGAAAAATTGGAAAATTGAAAAATTGGAAAATTCGAAAATTGGAAAATTGGACAATTGGAAAATTGGAAAATTGAAAAATTGAAAAATTGAAAAATTGAAAAATTGAAAAATTGAAAAATTGAAAAATTGAAAAATTGAAACTTTGAAAAATTGCAAAATTGCAAAATAGGAAAATAAAAAATATGAAAATAGGAAATTTTGAAAGTTGGTAAATTGGAAAGTTGGAAAATTGGAAAATTTGTAAATTGGAAAATTGAAAAACAGGAAAATTGGAAAGTCATAATATAGACTTCTATGTCACTGACTGACTCACTCGAGAACGCACAGGGTGACCAAAAATTTTTTTTTCTATATTATAACATCTATGTCACTCACTAACTTACTCACTCCAGAACGCACAGGGTGACCAAAAAAATTGGTCCGTGTGATATATTTTATATATGTATTTTTTCTATATTATAGCTCCATTTCACACGAGGTATCACAGAAACCGATTCTTTCTTCGTTTCTTTCCCCGATTGCCTATGATACAGGTTTTAATGCGACTTAAACATATTTTCGATGAAACCACATGATGTACTGTGGTTATACATAAATGAAATAAAAAATATTTCAAGGCCATTTTTACTATGCGAAGAGATTTCAAAAATGGTTTTTTTGTCCATTTTAAGACACATACATAAACATTGTCTATTACGACTAGTGTGCCTCGAAAAAGTTACCAAGTTACAAGGTTACCTCTTGTGGCATCAGACATAAACGGCTAGGTGACACTCGAGAACGCAAAGGGTGACCAATTTTTTTCCAATATTATAATTTTTCTATATTATATTATAAATATTAAATATATATTAGAAGTTTTACTTCAGTAGTGTGGTCTAAAGCACACTTAATTTTTTAGTTAGAGGGCAGCACTTTGAAAAAGATTTTCGGTTTTTATGTATGATAAACTTTTTATAGCTTATCAAATTTGGTTTGTGTCTTCACTACTTACAGTTTACATATCAATAAATATACTATGCCAGAGCATATTTAATGTCTAACAATGCTAGAATCTTGTATTGCCATCGGAGTTAAGCCTGCATGCAAAATTTCAGCTCAATTGGACTATCGAAAAATTGATTTCAAAATTTGACGATACAAACAGATACACAGAGTGAGCTAATATAAGCGTGGTAAATACTGTCGAAATATTTTATTTAAAGCAACCAACTTAATTTTTGTATTAGGTATATGACCTAGTTTTTACAGATTTTTCCCAAATTTATTTTATATAAAAAAATAGACAACAACGAATTTAATCTCGGAAATATTGTCCATCGTTTTTTACAACTACTAACTGTCTCTCAGGTAACATACTTATTTATTAATTTATTTATTTGCCTATATAATTTGGGAGAAGCTGCACGTCCTATTTTGATCTTTAAGCTCATTAACAACAGAACGGAGAGTCCTTAATTAGTTACAAATGTAATATAGACTCTTCTAATTTCTTTGTAAACCGCAAATTCAATTTTTGCCATTGTAAATACGGATGCCGTCAAGAAATTAACTTGCTGGCTATGACGCGATAAAATCATGGACCAATTTACGCACATCGTACAGCGTTTTAAACAGTTTATCTGGTGAATAAGCCGCGTACGGTTGAACTTCCCATCCCAAGTTCAAGAGTGTCTTCTGAGTTATGCGAGCAAGGTGAGGTCGAACGTTGTCTTGTGGCAGTATGGCTTGCCTGCTTCCATGCTTAGTAAATAGCCTTTCTCATCAAATCCACTCAGTTTGATTAATTGTCGGCTGTTGCGTTCTGCAGCCACCAGGAGTTTGTAATAAACCACACTCTTCATGTCCCACAAGGTACACCTTCTCTAAGACAATGTTTTGCTTCGGCGTCGATGTACTAGGTTGTCCGGGATCTACTCGTGACTTTTATCGTTTGGGATTCTCGTAAAAATTGTACTTGTTGTAGTATCACTACCCGTCACAATTTTTCACAAGAAGACCTGTTTTGTTTCAAGGCAAGCAGTGAAACGCACGTGCTCGTTCGTTGACCTAGGTCGTGTTCGGTCAACACAGGTGGGGCCCGCGCTAAGAAATAGCTACTATATTTGGGTGACACCTAGATGAGCTGCAACCTCTTGTTGCGTTTGTGTTGAGGCTTCATCTAGTTGAGCTTGCAATTCCGCATCTTTAAATTTTCGAGACTGTCCAAGGCGCGGCTGGTTACTAAGATCAAAATCACCACTTCTAAAATGTTTCACGACCAACAATTTCACGTTTCATGAGACACAACATCGGTACCAAGAACGCAACAAATTGATTACCGTGCTTTAGAAGCATTTTTTTTTGGAATTCGTATATAATGCAGAACGATTGTGCTGTTAATCAGTTGCCATCATAAACTCTGTTATTCTGAGAAGTTTTGTAACTCACATTGACTTATCGTTTGGTGTTCTAAACCTTGCGTCCGATTGAAGAAAAGCTCGAATAAAAATCTGTAAAAATTAAGTCATACAGCTAATAAACTGATAATTGTTTAGGTTCTATTTCTAAAGTTTCCCTTTCTTAATTCATATCAAAGCATATCATATCATATCAAATTTCATCAAGTCATATCAAATCATATCAAATCTTATTAAATCACATTAAATAATATCAAATCATATCAAATCATCAAATCATATCAAATTAAATCAAATCATATCAAAACATATCAAAACATATCAAAATATATCAAATCATATCAAATCATATCAAATCATATCAAAACATATTAAATCATATCAAATCATATCAAACCATATCAAATCATATCAAATCATATCTAATTATATCAAATCATATCAAACCATGTCAAATCATTAGACAATTAAAAAAACATTGCGCTACAGGAATTGATAGCATTTCTATAAAAAAACAGCAATATTAATAAAAAGAAAATTGTAATTTGTGTTTTCTTGATATTAGAAAAGCTTTCGACAATGGGAATCATGAATTACTTCTGAGAAGGCTGAGTGCTATCAAAATATCAAAAAACGATTTAAATGTACCACATAGGTAGTGATTTAAGTGATCGTGTCCAAATAGTTACTTGTAATGGAACGGACTGTAATGATAAACGTTTAAAAAAGGTGTCGCGCAGGGTTTTATCTTAAGTCCGACCCGACCCTCTTTAATTTATTTATTATTGACGGAAAAGTCGGAAAATTCGGAAAATCGAAAAATGATGTTTTGTACGATATTTTGCACGAATCCGATCCAGATGGTCTTTTAGAAGAGAAAAATGGAAAAATCTAATTGGAAAACTCGGAAACATCCGGGAAAAACCCGAAGAAAATTGTATTTTTTTCTAGCGCATCAGTTGAGAACGGCTCGATTTGGCTCAATCTTATTTTGCTGTGTTCCCTATTTTCAAGAAATGGTTCTCACGAAAGAGAATTTTAAGAAAATCCACCGGAAAAGTCGGTAAATTCGGGAAATCAAAAAATTATGTTTTGTATGGGATTTCGCACGTATCCAAACCAGATGGTCTGTTAGAGGAGAAAAATTGAAAAATCTGAGTGGAAAACTCGGAATCAACCAATTTCACCATTTTGATTGTCAATTGTTTTGTTATGAACAATTATCAACAAATTACAATAATATTTTTTCATCTTAATAATTTTCTTCTTTTGTATTTAAAAAAATAAAATAAAAATAATAAAATAAAAAATGTCAGTACCCGAATAGAAATAGCAATATTTATAATTAATATTTTAAATTTGTAATAGTGTAATTAATTTATTCTTTAAATATTTTTTATAATTGAATCGTAGCTCCGAAACATTATCTTTAAGGAGCTACTAATAAGGAGACTACTAAACTAGTTTTATTTATGATTTTTTACTTTTCATTTTATGTAATTATGTACTTTATATTTGTTATAGAAATAAAACTAGGTCAAAAAAAAATAAAAAAAAAAATAAAAAATAAAATACATAAGTACGATGATTTTGCTGGCGGCGATTTTCGCCAAACGCTGCCAGTAATTCCAAAATCAAGAGCTGCTGATGAAATAAACGCTTGCTTGAAGACATCGAATTTGTGGAGATATGTGAAAACTATCAAGTTAACAACGAATATGCGAATCGTGTTACAAAATGTTGAATCGGCGGACGTGTTTTCAAAACAATTAGTAGACATTGGCAATGAAAAAACTCAGATTGATACTTCGTTTGGCCTCATTTCGTTATCACCTAATTTTTGTCAATTTACAACCTCTAAAGAAGAATTGATCACGAAAGTGTTTCCGAATATTGGTGCAAATCACAAAAAACATGTTTGGTTGAAGCGAACGAGCCATTTTGGCAGCGAGAAATAAGGTACATCATCATTTCTCGCTGCCAAAATGGCTCGTTCGCTCAACGATTCTACGAATATAAAAATTCAAAGTCAAATCGCAGGCCAATTGAACTCGTTAATTATCCAATTGAATTCCTGAATTCATTGGATTTGCAAGCAATGTGATTGAAGTGAAGCAACGATAATCATAAGAAATTTCAAAGGCTAGGATGTTCTGATTCCAAGAATACCATTGATTCCAACCGACTTGCCGTTTCAACTTAAGCGTGTTCAGTTTCCGGTTCGTCTTGCATTCGCAATGACGATTAATAAATCACAACGCCAATCGTTGGAAGTGCGTAGAATAAGCTTTGAATTGCCGTGTTTTTTCCATGGGCAGTTGTAACATAAGTGCTCTTTGGTAATCCTAAATCAAAATCATTTATAACAAAATTTGCAGAAAAATGTTCTATATGTGCACGCCCGCGAATATTTCTGCGTTTGAAAAGGGCTGGACCCCGTGGTCAAGGGGCTCCAAAGGGATTATATGAAATTAGTGAAATGTTCGAATCCTAGGGTTGCATCCTCTGAATCAATACTGGATACTGAATCGAGTACCTGATGAATTCCTGTCATATACGATTGCATACGACGTCACTGCAGTCGTCGAGAAGTTGCCAGAAAAATATCCGTAATTCAAAGTAATTTTAATTTCTCCCATGCAACGCTCGGTAATTCAGCTAGGTTCTTAATAAATTTGATTGTAGGAAAATTCATATCTCAAGATTTTAACCGATCGGCAAACTTGCCACTATAATATTTTGGTAGACCTACTAGGGTACTTTACCTAGGCCAACCCTTGTTTAAAATTCGTATGAAGCTCGCATATTTAAAACTAAGAAATTCCGTTCTTCAATTGAATGTCGTTTT
This sequence comes from Nephrotoma appendiculata, assembly GCA_947310385.1. Classification (NCBI taxonomy): domain Eukaryota; kingdom Metazoa; phylum Arthropoda; class Insecta; order Diptera; family Tipulidae; genus Nephrotoma; species Nephrotoma appendiculata. Next base: position 233,311,554 of record OX371223.1, on the reverse strand, counting down.
AGATATGCGAGCTCCTTTAAAATGAACAATTTTAATCGGGTTGTTACTTGTCGAGTATACATATGGCCCTATTAAAATATTATATTGTCATGTTTTTTGTTCAAATAAATTTAATTGTTCAAATAAATACATAAATATTTAAATAATTATTTAAATAGAAATATTATGTTACGCCTAAATGACTGTTTGAAACCACTACACTCTCATTTATTTTTGTTTTTGAAGGTTTATAGGATTAATTTATTAGAAACTTCAATTATGTCATATACAACCATTTAATAATGCTTCTGGTTTATTAATTTAAGGCATTATTTATATTTTGGAATTTTATTGTTTTAGTTTGTAAGATTATCTATTATATTAATACGCTTAATTTTTTCAAACTCAACGCCAAAATGACCCGTAAACATGATCCGATCCGTTTAAATTTTTCAGGGTAGGTTGACATAAATATAGCGGTGTGCCTTTGCTAGAAAAATCGGTAAGATTCCACCGGGAAGTACCTGAAACGAGTACCCCAGGTGTTTTCAGCAAAATTTTGTCACAACGTCAGAATGCCATGACAAAATATGTTTATATTGAATCTATGATCATGCGCATTACACCGCGACAATGACAAAATTTATTAAAATTGCCACACACTGTGAATATAAAATGAGTAGAAAATTTGTAATTGTAAACAAAACAGAGAACATAAAATGATTTTACATACATTTTGGTGTTAATAGTTGTGAGTGTAAAAATACAATTTTGTCATGACACTCTATATCTATTTAAGATTTAAAAATTAACCGCGTATATGAATTTACTTTATTTTTGATAAAAGAGCATCAAATTTACATCTTAAAAAATCTTCTTAATTATTTCTTAACCAAAAATTCAGTAAAATGTATTCACGTGACTGATTATTCAGTCGAAGGTCAGCTTCTATCTATCTTCTATATATCTATCTTCTATTATATTAATATTCTTAATAATTTTTTCAAACTAAACCCTAAAATGGCAACTAACCACGATCCGATCCGTTAGATTTTTTCAGGGTAGGTCGACATAAATATTGCGCTGTGCGTGGGCCAGAAAAATCGGAAAAATTCCACCGGAAAGTACCCGAAATGGGTACCTCAGGCGGTTTCAGAAAATTTCCAAGTATTTGTGCGCGTGAAATCTTGCAACATTTGAGAATTTTATGGGACAACCAAAAAGCAAATATTTTTGTTCAAATTAGTGGCGCGCGATTCAAATTCAAAGTTTTAAAACAGTTGGTACGCGATTCAGATTCAAAGTTGCAACACTGTCGGCACGCGAATCAATTTCGAATTGCTCATGTATAGTTACTACCTGAAGGCGGGACGCGCGCGAGCTTGCGAATCGACCATCAAGTTGAACCCGCTTTGGAAATTGGTAAATATAAGTTTACACTCACGAAGAACATGCGCGTCGATGAAGGTGAGGACGAGTTTGCGCTATATTTGCTTTCTGTTGGAAACGGCAATGCTCGAACTGACTCAATCACACTTCCAGCAGACTTCCTCAAAGTGTGATCGATTTCGTGTATGGTGACATCAACACAACACCAGCCGGAACCATCGAGGAGCGCACCATCTTTGCACCCAAGAATGATGATTGCGCGCTTATCAATAAGCAGGTGCTTGACCTCCTGCCCGGCGAACAAGAAGTCAAACATAGTGTTGATAAAGTTGAGAGTGACGACATGAATGAGGAACTCCGCCTACCCGTCGAGTTTCTCAACAAGATTGAAGGGTCCGGATTGCCGCGCAATGCCATCCCACTAAAGGTAAACGCAATCGTTCTTTTGATGAGGAATCTAAACACTAGGAAGGGTCTTATCAATGGAACACGCATGCGCATCGCAAAAATAAACCGCTACAGTCTGAAATGTTAGGTGCTGACTGGCTTCTCAAAAGGCGGGCGCGTTCTCATCCCACGAATTAAGCTCTCACCCTCGGAAGGCACCTTCTCATTTAAAATGTCTCGCCTCCAATTTCCGGTCCAGCTCGCGTTCGCCATGACCATCAACAAGAGTCAGGGCCAAAGAAGAAGGTAGGAGTGTACTTGCCGGCCCCCGTATTTACGCATGATCAGATGTATGTGGCCGCCTTTCATGTTGCCGCTCATTTGACGGACTCAAGTTATTTATCGTTGAGACAGGCGATCAATCAGCTGATCAGGATGGGCGCATCAAAACAAAGAATGTTGTTTTTGTAGAAATTCTGCGCATGTAATTTTTAATGTATTTTTCTATTTTATTATTCTTTTTTACATTTCTTATTAAATATTTAGATTAAAGTTTGCCTCAGCAATTGTGTGCTTTTCCCTTTTGAGATTTTAATATTTAGTTTGGGCGCGTAAGTGATCATGTGATCCCGAGCGCGCGCTTCCTGTTTGAGATATGAATATTTGACTTGACACGTAAGTCATACTGTGTACATTTGAGCGCGTGCTTGCCGTTTAAGATTTAAAAATTAACCACGTATATGAATTTACTTTATTTTTGATAAAAGTGCATCAAAATTACATCTTAAAAAATCTTCTTAATCATTTCTTAACCAAAAATTCAACAAAATGTGTTCACGTGACTGATTATTCAGTCAGAGGTCAGCTTCTATCTATCTTCTATCTTATCTATCTTCTATCTATCTATCTTCTAGATTCCAGATCCTGACGTTGAGCCCGCCCTCTTTCAAAAAGTTGCAAAACACATGATTCATGGATGTGGGAAGCTGAACCCATCAAGTCCGTGCATGCGCGATGACAAAGGCGAGATTTCCATGATTTGTAGCAAGAAATTTCCCAAATTTTTTTCATCTGTAACGCGTGAGTCTGAGAGGAGCACTCCAACTTATAGGCGAAGAAACAATGGGATCACAGTGGAGGTGTGCGACCACACTGTGGATAACCGTTGGGTGGTTCCATATAATCCTTACCTTCTTCAGAAGTTTGACTGCCACATAAATACAGAATATTGTGGAAGCGTTGAAGCCATAAAATATCTGTACAAGTATGTTTACAAGGGCGGGGACAGCGCGACCGTTACAATTGTTAATGAAGAGACGGGCGGGGTGACTCACGATGAGATTACACATTACGAGACGACTCGATACGTAGGAGGCGTGGAGGCTGCATGGCGCATGTTCGGTTATCCGATGCACTATCAGGACCATCCTGTTATGAGGCTTCATTGTCACCTTGAAGGGCAGCAAGCCGTTTACTTCCATGATGGCGAAAAGGAAGGTGCGCTCGCGCGGCAAAAGTTTACAACTTTGCAAGCCTGGTTCAATATCAACACTGCAACTGAAGAAGCGCGCCACCTGTTGTACACTGAAATGCCTCAAACCTATCGATTTGACAAATCAAAATCTCTCTGGCAAAAGAGAAAGAGACGCGAGCCACATGCAACGGTAACCCGGCTTATGACTGTAAACCGACGCAATCTTCAACTCTATCACTTGCGCCTTCTTCTTCTTCACGTGCGCGGCGCGCGCAGCTATCAGGATCTACGTACATTTGAAGGCGTGGTCTTCGAAACGTTCCGTGAGGCGGCGCTTTCACGGGGAATCGCATCAAGTGATCAGCAATGGGAACAAGCAATGGAAGAAGTCGTTCTGAGTGAGATGCCGCGTCGCTGCCGCGAGTTTTTTGCCTTTATTTTAGCCGGCAACACCCCCACAAATTCCTTAGATTTATGGCTCAAGTTCCGTGATCGGCTTATAGAGGATTTTACGCACGCCGGACACACACCAGAAGCTGGCTACAATCTCGCGCTGATTGAGATAGAAGACGTGCTAATCACACAAAATTCAAATTGTCAGGATCTCGGCCTTCCTACACCGAACCATCTCATCACTGCCGAGTCGGCACCAACTGATCCCGATTTGGAAATGGCGCGTTTCGACAACATGTATGCGAGTGCTAATGAAGACCAGAAGCGCGTCATTGATGATATCAGAAGTGCGCTCGAATCTGACACCCTGTCAGCAAAGGTCTTTTACGTTGACGCTTGCGGCGGGTGTAGCAAGACATTTGTACTGCAATCACTCATTGCATTTGCCAAGGGCCGTGGCTTGGAGTCCATTTGCTCCGCCTTCACTGGAATCGCCGCGAGCTTGATGGAAGGTGCCCGTACGCTGCATAACGTTTTCAAACTGCCTGTTCCAATGGATGAGTCATCAGTTTCATCAATGAAGCCAAATTCCTCGCACAATGCCAACTTGAAAAGTGCGCGACTCTTCATGATAGACGAGGCGAGCATCATGCCAGGGGCAGCGCTCACAATCATAGACAGATTATTACGAGATTTGTACAGAGGAAAGCCCGAAGAGGGTGTTCCATTCGCTGGAAAAATCATCCTCATGTGTGGTGACTTCCGACAGTGCTTGCCTGTAGTACCAAAGGCGGGACGCGCGCGAACTTGCGAATCGACCATCAAGTTTAACCCGCTTTGGAAATTGGTGAACAAATTTAAACTCACCAAGAACATGCGCGTCGATGAAGGTGAGGACAAGTTTGCGCAATACCTTCTTTCTGTTGGAAACGGCAATGCTCGAACCGAATCGATCACACTTCCGGCGCGCCTTTCCAGTTCTCAAAGTGTGATCGATTTCGTGTATGGTGACATCAACACAACACTAACTGACGGAACCATCGAGGAGCTCGCCATCCTTGCACCCAAAAATGATGATTGCGCGCTTATCAATAAGCAGGTGCTTGACCTCCTGCCCGGCGAACAAGAAGTCAAACATAGTGTTGATAAAGTTGAGAGTGACGACATGAATGAGGAACTCCGCCTACCCGTCGAGTTTCTCAACAAGATTGAAGGGTCCGGATTGCCGCGCAATGCCATCCCACTAAAGGTAAACGCGATCGTTCTTTTGATGAGGAATCTAAACACTAGGAAGGGTCTTATCAATGGAACACGCATGCGCGTCGCCAAAATAAACCGCTACAGTCTGGAATGTGAGGTGCTGACTGGCTTCTCAAAAGGCGAGAGCGTTCTCATCCCACGAATTAAGCTTTCACCCTCGGAAGGCACCTTCTCATTTAAAATGTCTCGCCTCCAATTTCCGGTCCAGCTCGCGTTCGCCATGACCATCAACAAGAGTCAGGGCCAAAGAAGAAGGTAGGAGTGTACTTGCCGGCCCCCGTATTTACGCACGGTCAGCTGTATGTGGCCTTTTCACGATGCCGCTCATTTGACGGACTCAAGTTATTTATCGTTGAGACAGGCGATCAATCAGCTGATCAGGATGGGCGCATCAAAACAAAGAATGTTGTTTTTGTAGAAATTCTGCGCATGTAATTTTTAATGTATTTTTCTATTTTATTATTCTTTTTTACATTTCTTATTAAATATTTAGATTAAAGTTTGCCTCAGCAATTGTGTGCTTTTCCCTTTTGAGATTTTAATATTTAGTTTGGGCGCGTAAGTGATCATGTGATCCCGAGCGCGCGCTTCCTGTTTGAGATATGAATATTTGACTTGACACGTAAGTCATACTGTGTACATTTGAGCGCGTGCTTGCCGTTTAAGATTTAAAAATTAACCACGTATATGAATTTACTTTATTTTTGATAAAAGTGCATCAAATTTATATCTTAAAAAAATCTTCTTAATCATTTCTTAACCAAAAATTCAACAAAATGTATTCACGTGACTGATTATTCAGTCACAGGTCAGCTAGTTTTATATTATTGTTATAATTTAAAAAAATTATTTGTTTTGTTATTTAGTAAAATGTTTATTAATCGCACGAAACAACTATTAAGCGGTTTTTTTGATTTCCGACCACACCGAATTTGACCACACCGAATTCGAAATTTTGTGATCACTTAACTTAACACTTATACACACCGTTACGTAGTTTTTTGTATTATATCCGCGGACGCAAAGTTTCATGACACAACGATTTTTTAATGATTTTAATCACTCACTTGACTTTAAGTTTTAATCGGTTTTAACTTAACTTAAGATATTTAGTTACTTTAAATGCTATACTACTAGTAACGGGTCCCATTTGAAACGCGATATTTTAAAACGCGATTTTTCAAAACGCGATATTTCAAAACGCGATATTTCAAAACGCGATGTGGTACAAAACGCGAAATGGTAGAAAACGCGATATTTCAAAATGCGATATTTCAAAACGTGATATGGTACAAAACGCGATATAGTACAAAACGCGATATGGTACAAAACGCGATATTTCAAAACGTGATATTTCAAAATGCGATAAAGTACAAAACGCGATATGGTACAAAACGCGATATTTCAAAACGCGATATGGTACAAAACGCGATATTTTAAAACGTGATATTTCAAAATGCGATATGGCACAAACCGTGATATTTTTTATCATTAAATCGAATTACTGATATGTATTGAACAAAAGTGTTCGTGTTCAATAAAGGGTAATTTATTAAAGATTAGATGAAAATTTTCAAAGTGTCCAAGTTACAATATAAGGAGGTGGTCAATATATAGAATATTTTTACCATTTTTGTAAAAATAAATATATGAAAGTTCAAGAGACTGAATGAAAGTGTCCAAGATACAGAAATGCCCAACATTGAAGGTTTTAATAAAATTCAATTTGCACCTGATATCAATTGACGGCCGAAAATTTTAACTGCGTGGTTATACTTCCGAATAGGTCATATACCTCCAAAAATTCTGAAAATCGGTACACTAAGGTACTTTAGTAGAATGATTATGAATATGGCCATGAAAATATCCAAAAACGACCCCAAGTAGCTCTCAATGATACCAACTGGCCCTAAATGCCCCAAATGGCCTTAAAAGACAACCCAACTCGAAAAAATATTTTCTTTTTTCGAAGCACAAATGCTTTTATGATTATTTTAAATCATTTTATACCTTAAGATTGAGGGCTACCGCCCCAAATCCCAACTTTTATAGAAATAAAAAAATTTACTGTTAGTTCAATTATTTTATTTCAATTTTTTTTATAATCCACATAGGGGACATTTAATTTTAGTTTTAAGGAATTTAAAAATTGATAGGAGTGGCAGTTTAGGATTGGGTTATATCAGGTGGGTCGGCTCCGGTCGCTTCGCAACGTACATTCTGGAAAAGGGGAAATTTAATTTCAGTTTATAGGAATTTAAAAACCCATATTATAGCAGGAGTATAGGATCGGGTTATATCAGGTGAGCGCTTCGCTCCCTAGTTAGAAAAGAAAAAAACTTCAGTTTATAGGAATTTAAAAATCGATAAGAGCGGGAGTATAGGACCGGGTTATATCAGACGAATCGCTGCGCTCTCGTCACTTTGCAATGTGCATTCTGGAAAAGGGGAAATTTAATTTCAGTTTATAGGAATTTAAAAATCGATAGAAGAGGTAGTTTAGGATCGGGTTATATTAGGAGGGTGAAGGGGAAATTAAATTTCAGTTTGTAAGAATTTAAAAATCGATAGGAGCGGGGTTAAATCAGGCGGGTGATGGTCAAATTTAACACGTTCGCGGACAGTAGCCAAAATTGAACGGCTCAAAAAACACACTAACGTTTTTTGTAAATGCATGTTACAGGCTGGCTACTGCCAACCTGCAGATATTCACTAAGCGCATGCAGAGGCCTCCACGGTGATCTTTTGCCGGCTACGTTCTCAGGGAGAAGTGCGAAGGGTCGTGGGGTTTGAGGCATGCATGGCTCCTGGCTTACACCGTGATCATACAGATAATTAAAAAAAATAAAGCGCAAATAATAATAAAATATACCCGGAGTTCCGCCGAAACTCGTCGGCCGGAACCTGAGGAACGAACAACTCAAAAATTATAAATGGGAGAGAGGTGCCTTGGTGCGCGCATCCATTCGAATTCAAACAGGGCAAAGCCCCGGTTACGAAATTGGATGCGGGCACCAAGGGACCGCAAACACTAAACCGACACAGAGGGAGTCTCCGCTCCCATCATACCGACCGAAAAATAATTTAATAATTCATTTTATTATTACAAAACAAAGAAACAACTCCCCTTTCCCCCCCGTACCACGATAAAAAGAACGAGAGAGAGAGAGAGAGAGAAAGCACAATGCGTACCGAGCGTGCACCCGCTGTGCGGCGCTCGATTACAAAATTTAGATTTTAAAATAAAAGTATAAAAATATAAAATAAAATAGAAAAATGAGCAGAAATATATAAAAAAAAAAATCGTACCTTAATTAAAGTAGATTAATAATGTTGCGGCCTTGCGCGGCCGTCATGCCACAGGTGGTACCACACCCGGACCGTTGCGGCCTTGGTGCCGTTGTTGGGCGACTCCCCGCCTTGCGCTCGAGCGCTTGCCTGGTTGGGCACTATAACGTGGCGGGGCCTCTCCCCGTTACCAAATTCAAAAACAAACGAATAGCCGTTTGGCACTCGTTAATACGGCTGACCTTGTGCGGTCTGCGTTGCGGGGCCTTTCCCCGATACCAATAAACTGCAGCTGGCCTCAACTGGCCGCCAAAATAAATTGGGCGTTGACTCGCAAAACCCGTTGAGGCAGATGTTGAGGCACGCCTGTGCCGTTATACCACAATTGATTAATGGCCTCGTGGTTTGCCTCCCAAACACGCTTAATTACGCTCTTATTTATTATTTAGAATATGATGTATCATTATCTAAAATAGTTTTTCCCGCAGCACCCTACGTAATTAATTTATGGTATGGCAACATTTTAGATAAATAATCCGATTTTGCTATATTCCCTTGATAATGTACCTGAACAGTACTCAACATATATACACTTATATCACTTTTCACAAAAAAATTTATAAATCAATTAATTTTAATTAAATTTGTATTGCTAAATGCTTAATCTACAAATTTATATTATTTCTTTCCAGAATACAAATTTCGAACATTCTCCATATTTCAACACACAATAAACACACAAGAACTATTTTTTTTTTATTAAATAAAAACGTTATGTTTATTCTAAATAAATTATTTTTTTTGTTTCCGATTAGTAAATCGATAATTTCGCGTTAGTTATAATATTTTTACATAAGTACTAGAAACTAATAAAATTATAAGAAAACTAAATATAATGCAAATAAATTTTTTTTTTTGACTCAAAAGAACACAACTCTTTGAAAAATCACTGCTCGAATTTTTTTTTATAAACAAATGGTGTCAAAATCACTACTCGAATGAACACAAGCAAAACAAATTCGAGCGTCGCACAACTCGTAAAACGTTTTAGAAGAAAATGTATCTCTCTTCTCTGTCTCTCCTTTATACCAAATTTTCGTTGGTACAAAAGAGAGACATACAAGAAAAAACATTTTTTTCAAAACGTTTTACTTTGCACACACTCGATGCGCATGGTTATCTCTCTCTCTCCCATTTTTGTTCCGTTGCCAACATAACCGAAGAAAACACACAAGAATCCATCCACCAAGACACCACGTTCACACAGTGAAAAACTCGGACGCAAGAAACCATGGAGAAATAGAAACAAATTTACAAAAAATGTCTTGTTAAGACAACACAGTCGTAACAAACGTGGGAACGTCCCACACCCTGAGATGTCTCATAAGCCGGGCCTAAAACAAACAACACGAAAATGAAGATAGAGAGAAACGATTAAACACGGATGTCTTTAACATGATAAGTGCCTAGAGATTTGCCATTCAAATCTTCGACGGTATACGCCACCTGACCTACTTTACCAGAAATTACCGCTGGTTTGAATTTTCCGGCTAATTTCGCGGAGAATTTGTTCGTCGCATCGCTCAACGCAAAAGATCGTATAAAGACGGATTGTCCAACTCGAAAAGAGCGCTTAGTACTACGCAAGTTGTAATGCTGAGCTCCCTTCTCGTATGCCACACGCAGATAATGTATAATACGATCCTTTAACAGATTTACTCGATCTGGCTTAGCCCATGCATGGACTTCACCGGGATCATGTTCATCGAGTAATCGTCGCAGTGAGTAATCCGAACCGTGCATCGACATATGTTGACCGAACACGACATAATGAGGGGAATAATGTATCGAATCGTGTATGGCATTACGTAAAGCAGCCGCAATTTCCTGCAAATTTTTGTCCCACAAATTATGGTCGTGATCGCTCAAATATGAACGAATACTGGCAATTAATGTTCTATTAACACGCTCGGAAGCGTTACTTTGGGGCGAGTACACCGGCGTACGTAAATGGGTTACACCGTATTTAGCTAACAGGTCTTTAAATAGATTCGAGGTGAACTGCTTCCCATTATCGGAGGTAACAATTTCGGGTACGGAGAATAAAAGGAATACCTCATTTTCTAGAAATCGACACAATAATGAGGCAGACGCCTCGCGTAAGGGTTTTACAACTACGAATTTCGAATAATGATCCAGAACGATAACGATACAGGTATTTCCGAGTTTCGAACGTGGATACGGACCCAAAAAATCTACATACAGTTTTTGAAACGGGCGAGTTGACGTAACCTGTGCTCCCATGGCTGGTTGTGTAGAGAAATTAACCGCTTTGTTCATTTTACATTTAGTGCAGCTAGCAACGTACTGTTTAACTTGCTTTGCCATTTGAGGCCAGTAAAATTGACGCTGAAGGCGTTCGAGAGTTTTGCTGCCGCCTAAATGTGCTGAAGTGGGAGGTACGTGAGCCTGTTCGATTAGTGATTGGGTCAAGCTATTCGGAATAACTAATTTCCAGTTCGAAAGGTCGGTATCCGCATATTTAAAACCAAACGAAGGGGATATTAATAATTTATCATCCTGGATTTTGTAGTTGTGCGAACAATCTTTTAATGAACGAATTTTCGCGATCTGATCGACGTAATCTGGATCTTGGAACGCAACCGAATTTTGATCAACGTGCAGAATGGGGACTGAAGAAGGTATTAACGCATTCACGGAAGGGTCGATGCTTTTACTCGACAAGACTGGATCTCCAAATTGAACACCAGGATCAGGCGTGCTCTTACTTTCGGAATCATCCTCACAAGGAGCGGATTCATCCGGAAAAGCTCGAGACAACGCATCAGGTACAACGTTAACTGAACCTTTTCGGTATCCAATCTGAAAATCCAACGCTTGGAGTTTAAGACTCCATCTCGCCAAACGTCCGGAGAGGTCTTTTTGACTCATTAACCAGCGCAAACTGGAATGGTCGGTATAAATGACGAATGGATAACCTTCCACGTAGGGACGGAATTTTCGCACGCTGAGGACGGCAGCGTAGCATTCCAGCTCGGTCACCGAGTAGTTTCGCTGCGCCGCATTGAGCTTATGAGAATAAAACTCAATGGGCCGCTCCACCCCCTCGGCGTCCACCTGAAATAAGACACTACCGACCCCAACGGCACTGGCATCACACTGAATAAAAAAGGGTTTTGTATAATCAGGATGCGTTAAAACTGGGGCAGTTGACAAGGCGGTTTTGAGAGCGTTAAAAGAAGAATCAGCAGCTGCAGACCAACATACTTTAGTGTTTTTACCAGTAAGATCGGTGAGAGAAGAAGCTAAGGAGGCGAAATTAGGAATGAAGCGACGGTACCATCCGCACATTCCCAGAAAACGTCTAATCTGTTTCGTCGTTTTCGGAATAGGGTACTCCAGAATAGCTTTACATTTATCTGGGTTTGTACGGAGGCAACCATCACCCACAATATAACCTAAATAGTCTACTTCTTTCAACACAAACTTACTTTTGGTCAAATTGATTGTTAAACCAGCGTCCTTCAGATATCCAGCAACCTGTTGTAGCAAATCGAAATGTTCGGCTAGAGTGGAGGATGTGACCAGAAGGTCATCGAGGTACACAAAGACCTTATCGTGCAGTTGGTACGGGATCACGCGGTGCATCAAGCGACAAAGCGTCTGTGGTGCGTTGCATAAGCCAAACGGCATCACCTTGAACTGATACAAGGGCCGTCCAGGAACCGTAAACGCTGTTTTATCGCGGGATGCTGGGTCGAGTGGGATCTGCCAAAAGGCATCCTTCAAATCAATCGCCGAAATGAATCGGGTGTGTCCCAAACGACCCAACAATCCGTTGATTATGGGCAGCGGATACGCATCCTTGACGGTTGCCTTGTTCAGTTCTCTAGCATCCAAGCACAGACGAACTTTCCCATTGGCCTTACGCACCAACGTGATCGGTGAACACCAGGAACTTTGTGACTCCTCGATAACCCCCAAAGACAACATCCTATCCAACTCGGCATACATGAGTTTCTGGATAGCTGGGGACACGGAATAAAAACGTTGTTTGACTGGTTTTGCGGAACCGACATCGATCATATAAGTGATGAGGGATGTGCGGCCCAAACCTAAAATATCGCTGCTCGGAAAATATTCGCGAATGAGATCCAATTTACGACGATCATCAGATGTTAAAATATGGAATTTGGGTGTGTTGGTAGTTTCACCTAATTCGTCCGAATTATTCAACGCGGGGATTTTTGGGGAAATTCCAAAACGATTCCAAAAATCGATACCCAAATAAAGCGGTTGTTCCAAGGAAGGGACAACGTGAAAATTCATAAATTTAGTGACTCCGTTGAATTCGACGTTAGCTCTTATATAACCAAAGACTCGTTGGACTTGGCCACTCGCGGTAGTTATAGTGGAAGGAAAGTTATGGAATTCAACAAAAGGATTTGACAGAAGTTTCTCCGATCCACTCCCGAGAACACTGACACTCGCCCCGCTGTCGAGAAGACCCTTAAAAGGTATCTTATTTATAAAGACCTGGGCGTAAGGCCGAGTGTCACTACCCTCGGAGAATAGAACGGAGGAAATCACATCATTTCTCATTGCGACGCGACGGTTCCAATATTTTTTTGAACGCTTTAAACGATCTAACTTTGCCAATGATGGGGCATTATAGAAAAATTTAAGAGCGACAGGAAGGGAGGAAGGATTGGATGGGGAAGAAGGATCGGGAAAGGAATCATTACTGGCAGACGAGCTTACCTCTTCGTCGGATTCGAACAGGAGCGGATTTCCGCGTCCGTATTGCTCGCTGCATCCTCCAGAATCGGGTTGAGTGGATTTGTCCGTGGTAACATCAGTCTGGGTTGCGGTTGTGGTTGTGGTGATTCTCGTGGCCCAGTCCTCCAAGAACCACTGTTCTGGTTTTCCGACAATCTTGATTGAGCGTTTCGTTCTTCGGCACAACGTCGACAACGCGCAGATATCGTCCCTCGTAGCCCACATCGATAGCAAAACAATCCAACGGGAGCCAATTGACAATCCATGAACGTGTGACCCATATCCGAACAATTAAAGCAGACGATATTTTTACTATGATTGGCATGTTGTTTGTAAACCAATCCCGAACTGCCTGCTGGGACTTGTCCACCCGAACGTCTCGCCGCTGCCGACTGATACCTGCTCTCCGTTTGAATGGCGGATACTGAGTTATCGGGCAGAACATCAGTTAAGGGATAATTCTCATAAGAGTCATATGCTCCAACATCATCATACGGACTGCCTGATAACTCATTGATCACGCGTCGTGGATGGATTGCAGGATCCGCCGGAGCTTTGAGCCGCCGGAAGGACTCCTCCCAAGCAGAACAGCTTTTGATTAGTTCGTTGATGCTGCTGAACTGACGATCTGTAAGGTGGTATTGTAGCGTAGGCTTCATATTGTTCATGAGAATTTGTATGAACTCTTCCTCGGAATACGGTGTGCGACATTGTAGTGTGAGGGTCCATACATGGTTGTAGAAGTCCAGGAAGCTTTCCGTGGGTTGTTGCTTTCGTGCTTCGACCATTCTGCGGATTTCGTAGTTAGTGCGACGGTCTTGAAAACGCTCGATCATCCCGCTTCGTAGTTCTGACCAGGTAGCGTGCGGGTTGTGTTTACGAAATGTCCAGTACCACTGCAACGCGATGTCTTTTAGAATGGTGTGGAGCTCTAACAATAAAATGTGTTCGGATAATCCCCGGGATGAGGCGATGGTGTCAACTTGGAACAGGAACATATCGATGTTGATTCCCGATGGAGATCCCGTGAAACTTAGTCCACTACCGGACAACAAACGTCGATCGACAAATTTTGGCGATACTGGCGAACTGGTGGACGTCGGAGGCGCTCGATCGTGTACGGTTGAAATCGGGATGTCTTGTGAGAACAGGTTATTTCCGGTGATCTGAGTCTGGAGGTGGTTTTGCCGTTGATCCAACTTTACCAGCTGTTGTGATACCATTTCGAATTTGTGCAGCATGGATTCCAACAAGGTGGTCTGTGCATTTGATTGTTGTACCGCCGTGTGGTTCGTTTGAATCTGCTCAATAAGATCCTCCAAAGTGCATCTTCGCTCCTGCGGTTGTGGGTTGTCGGAATCATCCTCGCTACCGAGGTTTTGAACTTGAATCCCGTCATTTTGTTCCTCAGGAAGAGGTATTTCCACCGTGAGATGTACGCCCTTTGCGCTTTCTATGGAAACGTTCAATTTTTCCTGATCATCCAAGTACATCTGCAGACTAGTCAGTAATTCGGAACATGCTTGATGTACCTTACGCGCGGGCTGCTCGTATTTCGGTGATTTGAATGCGCGACTAAGCCGGCCGGACAAATGCAACAACCGGGAATGGTAACGTTGAGCCAATAATAGGGGATCCTTTGTAGTCGGACCCAAAAGGGTGATTTCTTCCCGAATCTCCTCCAATTTCTTGAGACACGTTGAAATCTCAATATCCGGTTTCTTCGATGCGCTTGTATGCATTTTTCCGGGCGTTGGTTTAATCTCGGCCTGCTCACTTCGGACCGCTTCAGTTGATGAATTGCATCTGATGTGTTGAAGCGGATATCGCGAAGGAGACACTCCACCTCTATCTCATCGGGTTGCAGTAATGTTACGTCCATTTTAGAATTAGGTAGGGTTAGGGAGTAAGTTCGATTAATTCGACAAAAAGGTAATCTTTATTAATTTATAAAAATACAAAAATTTTAATTCAAAATAACTCTAACTCAAACGGAAGGTTTTAAATTAGAGGAAATTACAACTAAAGATATTCCACACCCACTATAACTAGATAATAAAAAACACGAAATATTTTTATAAATAACACGAAAAGGAATGGATACCTTGTAAGAGTTTGTGGGTCCAGTATTCCCACGATTAGTTTAACGACGGATAGGACGAGATACCCCCGAAAGTGGCGCTTTTCGATGAGAACCTAATTTGGGGGGGCTCGTTAAAATAATTACAACAAAAATTCAACCAATGAATATCAAATCGTGATAAACAACCAGAAAGTTACCCCGTGCGTTAGATAATACTCAATTCGAATGTGAATTTGGTTAACTTCCACTCGATCCCACGGATGGTTACGTTGGATACGTGGTTCTACGTCCGAGTTATCCCACACTGTACGTCTTTGAGGCCTTTCTGGCGTATCCCACGGATTTGAATTCATACAAAATAATAATAATAAACAAAATTTAATAATAATAATAACGTAGCTAATGAAACTACCAACACACCCAGATAAGGAGGCAAAGTAGCAAGAGAAAAACAAATAAGATAATAATAAAAAGGAAGGGATGGTTACCTTGTGATGGTTTGTGGGTCCCGTATTCCCACGGTTGGTTTAACGACGGTTAGGACGAGATACCCCCGAAAGTGGCGCTGTTCGATGAGAACCTAATTTGGGGGGGCTCGTTAAAACTTACAAAACGATACGAAGAGAAAAAAAAATAACCCAAAGAAGCTACCAACACACCCAACGGTATGCAGGCAGAATTATAATACAAAAAAAAATATAATCCAAAAAAGTAAATAATAAATTGAATTACTAACAAACCCGAGGGTTTCAATACAACCCAAAATTAACAAAATCAAAATAATCAAAAATATCAAGAATCAGATATAATATCAAAAAAAATTTTTTAATCCAAAACGAAAATATGGATGGTATGAGGAGAGTGAGAGTCCCACTCCGCGTCGGCTAAAATAATAAAAGAAAATAAAGAAAAATAATAATAATAATAAAAATTGTTGTTCCTCAAATTTCGGTCGAGAAACTTCGGGGCAAGGGAAAATGAAGCTAACCGCTAAACCCCAGCCAAATGACATCCGAGCTCCACCACAATCGGACACAACATAGTGGAAATGGGAAAGAGCTCGGAAGTCGGATGTCTGAAGAATAGGGGATGACACCCCCCATCTACGCGCAATCAAACAGCCCGTGCTGGTTGCGATCGTAGATAAGGAATGTCAACCGGGAGACTGGCTTTGGTGTGCGCGTCCATGCGAATTCAAACAGTGTGAAACACCGGTTTCGACACTGGACGCGCACGCCAAAGGGAGTGAAGCTACAAATAATAAAAAATCAAAAAAATTATCAAAATTCGCGAATGTTTGGGCGCCACTGTTACAGGCTGGCTACTGCCAACCTGCAGATATTCACTAAGCGCATGCAGAGGCCTCCACGGTGATCTTTTGCCGGCTACGTTCTCAGGGAGAAGTGCGAAGGGTCGTGGGGTTTGAGGCATGCATGGCTCCTGGCTTACACCGTGATCATACAGATAATTAAAAAAAATAAAGCGCAAATAATAATAAAATATACCCGGAGTTCCGCCGAAACTCGTCGGCCGGAACCTGAGGAACGAACAACTCAAAAATTATAAATGGGAGAGAGGTGCCTTGGTGCGCGCATCCATTCGAATTCAAACAGGGCAAAGCCCCGGTTACGAAATTGGATGCGGGCACCAAGGGACCGCAAACACTAAACCGACACAGAGGGAGTCTCCGCTCCCATCATACCGACCGAAAAATAATTTAATAATTCATTTTATTATTACAAAACAAAGAAACAACTCCCCTTTCCCCCCTGTACCACGATAAAAAGAACGAGAGAGAGAGAGAGAGAGAAAGCACAATGCGTACCGAGCGTGCACCCGCTGTGCGGCGCTCGATTACAAAATTTAGATTTTAAAATAAAAGTATAAAAATATAAAATAAAATAGAAAAATGAGCAGAAATATATAAAAAAAAAAATCGTACCTTAATTAAAGTAGATTAATAATGTTGCGGCCTTGCGCGGCCGTCATGCCACAGGTGGTACCACACCCGGACCGTTGCGGCCTTGGTGCCGTTGTTGGGCGACTCCCCGCCTTGCGCTCGAGCGCTTGCCTGGTTGGGCACTATAACGTGGCGGGGCCTCTCCCCGTTACCAAATTCAAAAACAAACGAATAGCCGTTTGGCACTCGTTAATACGGCTGACCTTGTGCGGTCTGCGTTGCGGGGCCTTTCCCCGATACCAATAAACTGCAGCTGGCCTCAACTGGCCGCCAAAATAAATTGGGCGTTGACTCGCAAAACCCGTTGAGGCAGATGTTGAGGCACGCCTGTGCCGTTATACCACAATTGATTAATGGCCTCGTGGTTTGCCTCCCAAACACGCTTAATTACGCTCTTATTTATTATTTAGAATATGATGTATCATTATCTAAAATAGTTTTTCCCGCAGCACCCTACGTAATTAATTTATGGTATGGCAACATTTTAGATAAATAATCCGATTTTGCTATATTCCCTTGATAATGTACCTGAACAGTACTCAACATATATACACTTATATCACTTTTCACAAAAAAATTTATAAATCAATTAATTTTAATTAAATTTGTATTGCTAAATGCTTAATCTACAAATTTATATTATTTCTTTCCAGAATACAAATTTCGAACATTCTCCATATTTCAACACACAATAAACACACAAGAACTATTTTTTTTTTATTAAATAAAAACGTTATGTTTATTCTATATAAATTATTTTTTTTGTTTCCGATTAGTAAATCGATAATTTCGCGTTAGTTATAATATTTTTACATAAGTACTAGAAACTAATAAAATTATAAGAAAACTAAATATAATGCAAATAAATTTTTTTTTTTGACTCAAAAGAACACAACTCTTTGAAAAATCACTGCTCGAATTTTTTTTTATAAACAAATGGTGTCAAAATCACTACTCGAATGAACACAAGCAAAACAAATTCGAGCGTCGCACAACTCGTAAAACGTTTTAGAAGAAAATGTATCTCTCTTCTCTGTCTCTCCTTTATACCAAATTTTCGTTGGTACAAAAGAGAGACATACAAGAAAAAACATTTTTTTCAAAACGTTTTACTTTGCACACACTCGATGCGCATGGTTATCTCTCTCTCTCCCATTTTTGTTCCGTTGCCAACATAACCGAAGAAAACACACAAGAATCCATCCACCAAGACACCACGTTCACACAGTGAAAAACTCGGACGCAAGAAACCATGGAGAAATAGAAACAAATTTACAAAAAATGTCTTGTTAAGACAACACAGTCGTAACATGCATAAGCTTTTAACATCCATAAAATAAAATATGAAAGGCCTTATAACATTAAACCATTACGGCCAAAAAATGGCACGACGCCAAAAGCCGTTTTGCCCCTGCAATAATTTTTTTTGATGGACCAGGACAATGACGTGAAATGCCGTCAAGTGGAAACCAAGTGGAAAAATTTGGACGGTATATCCCGTCTTGTACCTATACATAGAGACGGCATATGCCGACTTGTCCACGAACGTGTTAATTTCAGTTTATAGGAATTTAAAAATCGATAGGAGTGGGAGTTTAGGATCGGGTTATATCAGGTAAGGGCTTCGCTCCCTAGTTAGAAAAAAAAACTTCAGTTTATAGCAATTTCAAAATCGATAAGAGTGGGAGTATAGGATCGGGTTATATCAGGTGAGCACTTCGCTCCTTAGTTTGAAAGAAAAACTTCAACTATTCGGGAGTACAGCAATGGATTATACGAGGCAGGTCGCTGCGCTCCAGTCGCTTCGCTCATTAGTTAGAAAAAATTTCAGTTTATAGGAATTTAAAAATCGATAAGAGCGGGAGTATCAGACCGGGTTATATCAGACGAATCGCTGCGCTCTCGTCACTTCGCAATGTGCATTCTGGAAAATGGGAAATTTAATTTCAGTTTATAGGAATTTAAAAACTGATATTAGCGGGAGTATAGGATCGGGTTATATCAGGTAAGCACTTCGCTCCTTAGTTAGGAAAAAAAACTTCAGTTTATACAAATTTAAAAATCGATAAAAGCGGGAGTATAGGACCGGGTGATATCAGGAGGGTCGCTGCGCTCCTGTCGCTTCGCAATGCATATTCTTCTGTACCATATCGCGTTTTGTACCATATCGCGTCATGAAATATTGCATTTTGAAATATCGCGTTTTGTACCATATCGCGTTTTGTACCATATCGCGTTTTGTACCATATCGCGTTTTGAAATATCGCGTTTTAAAATATCGCGTTTTGTACCATATCGCGTTTTGTACTATATCGCGTTTTGACATATCGTGTTTTAAAATATCGCGTTTTTTACCATATCGCATTTTGTACTATATCGCGTTTTGAAATATCGCGTTTTTAAATATCCATTTTTGTACCATATCGCGTTTTGTACCATATCGCGTTTTGAAATATCGCATTTTGAAATATCGCGTTTTGTACCATTTCTCGTTTTGTCATATCTCGTTTCGAAATAGCTCGTTTTGAAATATCGCGTTTCGAGCGGATCCGACTAGTAACATTATATAATACTAGAAAAAGAGAAATTCACAAGTTTTTTGTTTTATGAATTTTGATTAAATTTTCAAATTCGCTTTCATAATAACCTCTTAAGGACCAAACCCGAGATATATCAAGACATACGATATGTAGTTAAAAAAATCGGTCCTTAAGGGGTTAATTTTTAACTCACAACCATCCATGATAAAATCTTGGATCGAACTACCCTTATTTTTTCATCGCTTCTTCATTTTTTTCATTTTAATTTTTCTCTGACAATCAACCATTAAACAAATTGTACTAAACCCGTTCATTCAAACAAGAGATGACCATCCGCACATCATTGTAACGAAATGTTTCGTGACAGTATCACGCACGCATCCAGAACAGGATACCTGCTCTAATATTTTGCAACAGTAATAGTTCATTCCAAAATCGAATACCAGTTAGTTCTATTCTTGGGACCATCGAAAACTCAATATTTGCGATAGCTATGCGGTATTTTAATTCTAATTTTTTGGGGTCGCATTATATAGAAAATTGCAACGAAATTTTGTCCCAAGAATATGCAACGAAATAAAAAAAATATAAAGTAAATACTAGAGAACCAAAACGCGTGGTGCGCCGAAAATCAATTTTTGGGCTCAACTTTTTTTAGTTTTTATTTTTAGGTCTATATAAATAAATACAAGTATTCTAGCCCAAAAAAAATCAGTAGGTTTAAGCTTGTTTATTTAGGCATTAAGCAAAATTTCAAGCCCCATCTTCCGATGTTTTAATTTTTAGCCTTAAGCTCAAATTTGGGACTTTATGTTTTTTGCTCATTCCGTATCATCTTGCAAATATGTCACACGTAACGAATATACCTACAACAATAAAAAAATATTGAATAAAGTGGGACATTTGGAAAAGACAAAGAAAAATTGATAAACACTTAATTATATTTTCCAAGGTAACGTAGATTTACAAGAAGGAGAGGAATTTTCGCTATTATTAGATTCCAAGTCAAAGTGAATTTTCTTAATCGTCAGAACGCTTTCTTAATCTTAAAAAATGCAGCATTTAATGAAACGGGTCACGTTTGCTGAGATTAAGTAAATAAAATTCATCGTTGCTAAGCACATAATATATGTGTGCTTTTAATTTTTTAATCAGTTTTTGAAAGAGTCACACTTTAAACTGAATATTAAAGTAAGATACTGGTTCCTTTCGACAAGTTTGTTGAAACAGGATAATTAGGATCAAAATCAACAAAATTTAATGCATTACATTACGCAACTAAATACATTTTTTTAATATTTGCTAACCATATCATTTCAAAACTCTTTATAAAAATAGAAGATTTGTGATGTTAAATCTTATCCACACGTTAAACGAATATAGTGAGTGAATATGCGAAGAAAATTACAATATATTTAAAAAAAAACTCAGTATGCAAATTTTCCTTTGTGTGGAAAAAACTGTTTTAATTCCATACTAAATTTCGTACTACAAAACATCAGTCACAAAAATATCGATTTTGGAGAAAAATAATTGTCTTTCTTTTTCGCGGTAATATTATTTATGTTTATAAGTTTCGTTTGTATCTTCTATTTTCAGTTTCACGTGGCAAGTCGACGGGTAAATATTGGGGGGTGCATCCGTGTTTGTTTGTTTATTTTAATTTCTTGTGTTGTTTCATTTTATTGATTTTGAATTATTACAGTGACATTAGTTTATTTAGTTTATTTGAATTTTTTTGACTTATAGATGGCTAATGTGTAAGAATCACAACAATCAGTTTGGAACAGACGAGATTATTGATTTGAAAAAATCAGTCTTCTCATCAGGTCGCGACGACTGATGTTGTTTATTACATTGAAATATTTTCTATATATATAGAGCAATACCATGTAGTTGTACTACTAGCGAATTACTGCGTAGCGTACGAAATTTTGATTCTGTCACATTTCCATCTATATTCTTTTTTAACAATTAACTTTTCGAATTCACGAATTTTATTATATTTTCATTATTTAGTTTAGTTATAAAATGGTTGCAATCGGATTGGACTAAAGAGGTAATAAAAAACAGTATTGACATGATGTCACCTTTTATGTATTTATGTAATTTTTTTACGTTTTATTTTTTTAAGATGCGTGTGTGAAAATGTAATAGGTGGATGGCGCGTGAACATGTCAATCAATACCCTAAATAAGATGCTGTATAAGATAGCGGAATTTTGTCATCGGAAAATAAGAGATTGCGCTACTAGCCGCAAGTGGCAGCACTATCACTAAAGAGAATTAATTTTGTTATGTAATTACCAGCGGAAATTTTTCATTCATTATGTACCACTTTTTTCACTAAATAAAATATCTCAGCGGAATAAAATATTAAAAGTGAACCATAAAATGGCAAATTAATTGATCTCCCTTTTCCTTGTGGTAACACAATTGTGTGGATCCGGCAAAAGTACCATCTCCAAAATTTATTTTTGTATGTTTTTTGAACCCACTTACACATTTGTGTATTCCTTTCAAAGTTATTTTCGTCCGAAAAAAATACTATAACTATACACACAATTGTGTTGGTTGTACTTCCAATGAAGCGAACTTTTTTATCAACAACGCCATTACATACTATAGTTTTCTACTCACACATTTGTGTGGTTTGGACTTAGATTGAGCCAATTTGTTTTGGTTGAAAAAGGGATATACAAATATTTTATGTACAAGATAATTTTTTATGTTGCCATAATTTTTTTACAGGGTTATTACTAATTTATTTTTTGTTAATTCAAATGCGAAATGTACATTTTTAACTACGACGTCTGTTCTTATTGTGAATCCTTAACATTTATAAATATAAAAAAAATTGTTTTGTTAATTTTCAAATTGTTGCCATAAAAATACTCGGATCGTTCATATTTTATAGCAACATTTATTTTTATGGCAACATTTTATAGTGGTTTAGGCGATGTAGTGGCTTAAAAATCTTCTGCCAAATTTTGTTGGGATATATTTCTTTTCTTGTCTTCATGTTTCTATTTCATTTTGCAGCAGTAAATTGTTTGTCACATGTAACTAGGGTATTACCACGGAAGTGTATATAGAATATACACGAGTTTCCGACGAAACTCCACCTTATTTGCATTTTTTTTCTCTTTTTAGTCGGGTTTCACACCGACACCGGCATTTTTGTGTCTCTTTTCTTTGGCGAGTAGTAAGGATTTCCGTGTGCATAACATGATTCTTTCCATAGTAGGAGTGTAGTTTTTGAACGTGAATATAAACGAAATTTCGTCGGCATTGCATAGTGGGACAGTAACTAGCCGAACCCAATTTTAACAAGCTACATTTAAATTTCTGCTTTAATATTTGAAGTATAATAAAATATGAAATTCTTAATGCGTCATTGTTTCCTTAATGTAAATATTTAAAGAAATAATTAATTCTTATGTATTAATAATATTTTCCAGCTATCACAGTAATGTACGAAATGACTATGTGAAACTCGATATAATTATCTAATTGGTCAATCAATATTATTTATATTTGGAGTTTAAAGGTTGATGGTTCACAAGCCTTACTGAAACCGTGATGCTATATGATATGCTAGAAAGAATACATATGTATTATTTATTTAAAACTAATTGGTTATATGTATGTAGGTACACACCGACATACATTATTCAACCTATTAGTTTAAAATAGGCAATTTAAAAAAAAAAATTTAATTTTTTAATTTAATTCATTGTTCGCTGCATCGGACGATTAATACAATCAATTTGTTAATTTTTATTTGAATTTTTAATTTATCTCTACATCATACACGCATAAATTCTGCGTACATAAATTAACAAATTAAAAAAAAAAATAAAAAAAAATTACATGAACATAATTATGTATATTTTTTAATACTTAATTTTCATATTTTAAAAATTAAAAAAAATATTTATTTATAATTAATGGGGCACAATCGAATTACTTCTTGATTCGTTTATTTCTGGATAATTTTAAATTTAAATATTTATTTAAGCTTATCAATTAGCAAACTGAATGGATAATCCGATTCAGCAATATCGAAGCGGATTTGCTGCGTACAAAATTAGAAACGATTTTTGAGCACAACATACTTGACTCGTTTTGATGATTAGAAAATAATTAATAAAACAATCAATTCCATATTCGATTTCTTCAACTCGATTATTATTTATAACTGTTTTTTTTTCAATTTAACGTCCGTATTGAGAAAAACGAAGAAACGTTTGGAGGGAAACCAGAAACAAACAATTTAATTAAAAATGGAATACTGAACGAGAAATGAAAATGAAAAATTCTTTTATAGTGAAAACTTTGTTTCTCTAATTTTCAATTTCATCTTTTTTGTTTAATTTAAATGGGCTATTTTTGTGTTTTTCATTCAACTATTTTTCAATTATAGAACGTACCTACATAAGTGAGAAAGAGTTTTCCTGAATTTTCTAGGAAACTGAAATCGAGATACCTAATATTGAATATTGAAATAAAATTTAGTACATAGTTTAATGTCATTCGACAGTGTGTCCTACCTTTTGTAAAATATCGGTCCACAACGGCAACGTATCAATAACTCCTCTTGTTATTTTTGAGGACTACATTTATCGGCTTTAAAGGGATTTGAAGATGGTTGTACTCTTGACAATATACTCTCTACTATTCTGAAGGAGTACCTTGATATTTTAGCAATTCCATTATGTTACCTATTCTACCACTCCATAAGCACCGGCGTGTTTCCCTAAAAACTCAAAAATTCAAAAGTTACACAGATATTTATTGTAGATCGAATAACCGAGATGACATGAATATTTTTCGTGATCGAAACTCTCTTTACTTAAATATTAAGAAATGCAAAATTACAATATGTTTTTCGATCGTAAAAGAAATCCGTTAATTACTTCATACAAAGTCATCAATGATTATAGATAGTCAATGACAAGATTATAGATAGACTTGGTTGTTACATTTGTTGAAAATGCCAGTTTCAATAAGCATATTGAAAATTGTATTGCGAAAGTGATTGTCATGTTTTGGTTTGTTAAAAGATATACAGGTGCTTAATAAACACATTTTATTAACCACTTGTTTTTTATTTCGCAAAAATTAGATTTTTGAACATTTTAATTAAACAATTTTTTCAAAAAAGTTCAAAAAATTACTCGATCTCGTTCGACTTGTTAGGTCATCATCAGGAGTATCTACTAGATACTCGAAATCGATCGAGTGGTTTTTTAAACTTTGTGAACAAATTTTTTAATTAAAATATTCAAAAATCTAATTTTTGCGAAATAAAACCTTATGTTCACTCTATTTTGCTTACGTTCGATCTCTACTGGAATATGCTGTAACGGTTTGGAATCCATGCTGTGCGTATAATAACTCTTTGAGAAACATGATTTTAAAGAAAATAAAAACCCTGGTTGCACAGAATTTTTTTTTATTATTTAAGATAGATCGTTACTCAAAATAAGAAGAAAATAATAAAATTTCAATAAGTTCTGTTTTACTGGGTGGGACTTATATAACCCCATCATGCAATTAATGCTTTAAATTATATTCAATGAAACACAATGTTTTACCAAAACAAAGTTGAACTTTGCAGACAGCACAACACGAGGAAGTTCTAATTTCTTTTTTGTGCTGCATAATGCACATCTTATCCGATTAGTACGTTTTGGTAGGTGTTTCGAGTCTTTACCTCGTATTTCTCATGAAATAGTGGGTGTCAATTTTCTATCTTGAGTGAAAGTCCAGATGTTAGTAGTGCAATATTATCAATCAAAGTTTAGGCAACAAACATTTCAGCGCACTGTCCCTTAAAATGTTTCAGCTCTACGTTCACCCTCATTCAATTGTTTATAAACAATATATGAATTAACAACAGCTGTATTCAAAAAATAGAACAATATGCGGTGTTACCATTTTTTATTGCGTGGATGAAGTTTATAACTAGCCAAAATCTGAAAATTAACGAGGAACAAGCGACTGAAATATTATCCTCATTTTTATCCTTTCCCTTTACTATTCCCACGTGATTTTGACCATGATAATTGGATAAAAGATAAACATCTCTATTGGAGGATACAATTTTGGGAAATAATTTTGTGGCATTTATTCCTGTGTTACTACAACGACATTTATTGAAAGGACATACATTCTCCTAGTTTTGTGCTCTTGTGAGAAAAGCAAAAGTTGGCAAAAATTCCCTTGTTTTATGTACAACCCGGCAAGCATTTGTTTTAATGTCTTTAAATTTTCGAATTAAGTAACGCTAGTAAAATAATTGTCTAAAAACAATTTGTGTTCTTTTCCACAAATATCAGCAGTAAGATAATTTACAACTTGTTCTCAAAGATTTTTTGTTACTTGATTGTTAATTTTGCCTGTGTATGTATCGAATTTTTAGTAGTAGCCAGATTTATGAGCCCAACATCCACACCTTATGTCCACTTTTAGTTGGTTTTTTGGTTAAGATATTGTTTGATGCTGCTACGTTCTTTAAATTTTATCATAGAATCATCAACGCTTAAAATTTCACTAAGATGAAAGTTGTTGAAGGAAATTTTTGCCTATCTTGTTCAGGGAAGGTCTAACTCTGTAGAGTTTATCGTAATTAGGACTGTTTCTAGGTGGCATTAATAGATTATCATTTAGATGGACGTGAGACAGGAGCCATCCAAATCGATTTACACTGATTAGTTTGCTTATATATTTATTTCTCATATATGGTATATGTTATGCTACTCCAGTAATCACGATAACTGGGAAGTTTATTAATTTCTATTAAAAAATTTGTTCCTATGAATGTTCGAAATTCTTGTTCTCTTGCTCGGCGTATAAATTTCTTTGAAAGTCAATCAAATCAATGATGATATCATCACATATAAATTAACAACAAATATCATGCGGTGATGGATTTTGAAGATCAATGATGTGTTGAGCTGGGCATGAATTAGAAGAAAATAATCCAAATGATACTGGTTTCCATTTTTTACTCCATTGTCTAATCAGCTGGCGTTGTGTAACTTCATTTTCACAATGATCTTCTGTGCTAGAAATGGTTCTCGTTCTCTTCCTCTGGGTTCTAATAAATAGGTCTTCATCGTCACTAAGATCAGTGTTTGATTCATCAATGCTTGATTCAGGATCTGAAGGTATTTTCTCTAGAATTTCTGTTTCGATAATATTTTCAATATCATCTTTAGACACCAATTTTCTCCTTTTCACGTTTGTCATATTGAATATAATGGGTAGATAATTTTATATAAGCAGCAAATAAAAAATTATAAGCTTATAAATTAAAACTGGAATTTAAAAAATTTATAATAATTTATTTTATTATTTTAATAACTTGCATCGTGGGATACATACAATCCCACCACTTCACATCTTGAAAATTATTATTAGGTGTACAAATAAATCGGGCAATACATTTTTTAGTGATATTTGTTCAAAGCGTAAACAACAATTATTTTCATGTAATTGAAGACGAAGAATTTTGAGCCAAAAAAACAACATGTGTGGGAAGTTTTACTTCATTATTTTTTGTTGAAGAAAAGTGCAGCGGAAACAAATCGTTTGCTTGTGAAAGTTTACGCTGAACATGCGCCATCGAAAACAACATGCAAAGAGTGGTTTCAACGATTCAAAGTTGGTGATTTTGACGTAAGAGACAAAGAACGTGAAGGCAGACCAAGAAAATTTGAAGATACAGAATTGGAAAAATTGCTTGATGTGGACTCTTGTCAGACTGAAAAACAATTGGCAAAAGAGTTGAATATTACCCAACAATGTGTTTCGCAACGTATACATGCAATGGGATTGGTTCAGAAGCTGGGAAATTGGGTGCTACTCAAATTGAAAGAAAGAGACATGGAACGTTGGAAAACCATGTGCGAATTATTGCTTCAACGACAACAAAGGAAGGGGTTTTTGCATCGGATCATCACTGGGGATGAAAAATGGATCCATTACGACAATGCAAAGCGCAAACCAGCGTGGGTCAAGCCTGGTCAACCACGCCCGTCGACGCCGAAAGCAAATATCCATCGTTCGAAGGCGATGTTTTGTATTTGGTGGGATATGAAGGGTGCCGTCTATTATGTGTTGCTGAAAGAGCATGAAACCATTACGAGACAAGTTTATCGAAGATAACTGATGGCTTTAAAGCAAGCTCTAGCTGAAAAACGACCGGAATGGGACAAAAGGCACAATAAGATTATTTTGCAACATATGACATCGTTAGGCCACATGTTGCTATACCTGTCAAAAATTACTTGGACAGGCAGAACTTGAAAATTCTACCTCACCCGCCGTATTCACCAGACATTGCTCCTTCTGATTACCACTTGCTCCGGTCGATGCAATCAGCCCTGGCACAGCAGCACTTCACTTCATATGAAAACCTTTAAAAGATGGGTCGATGACTGGATCGCCTCGAAACCACCAGACTTCTTCCTTCGGGGAATTCGTTTATCGCCTGAACCATCGGCGAAGGTTATAGCTTCCGAAGGAGCATACTTTGAATAAAACATTCTTTCATTCTCTACAAAATCTAATCTCTTTTATTTCAGTAAAAAAGATCGGAAATTTATTTGTAGAGCCAATATAAAACATCAAATAACATGTTTTTTTTATTAGAACCCAATTTACTCACTCATATTAAATTTTAAGAAAGGAAAGAGTACACATACCGATAGGAACGACAATAATTAAATAAACAACCATAAAATTGTCAAAAATTTTAACCAATTGAAAAAGATCTAAAGTTATAAATATCCCCATAATCTCAGATTATCATCCACTCTTCCAAAAAATTCGGAGTAATTGCAAAAATTAAAAGACGACAATTTATTGAAATAAAAAATAATCAGAATTTTTTGAAACGACCGTGTGTGGTTCCAAAAATATTACTAACATATATTATATACCAATCACTTTGATCTGGTTCGCGGCTTCTTATATCAAATTAATATTAATTAAATTTAAATTGGATATTAATCTTCTAACTACTGAATGAGTACTCTGTTTGTGAGTCGTAGGTTTTATAACCCTTTTTCAACCAAGAAAACAAAAAAAAATTACTCAATTTTAGTCCAACCAACACAAATGTGTGAGTAACAAACCATAGTATGTTATGTCGTTGTTGATAAAAAATTTCTCTTGTATTTGAAGTAAAACCAACACAATTGTGTGTAAAGATATAGTTGTTGTTTTCGGACGAAAATAAGTTAAAAAGAATTCACAAATGTGTAAATTGGTTGAAAACACTTACAAAAATAAACTGTTGACATGGCACTCTTGCCGAACCCGCACAATTGTGTTAGTAAAACACAAAAGGGATAAGCCACATTCAGGTCAATTAGTTGTTTTAAGAATCTATAATAAAAGAGATGTTGAAGATATCGTACTTTGTGGTTACACACTGATTTTTTGCAATAGTAAATGAACTTGTAATTTTGAGATACTTCCATTATTCTTGCAAAGCTTAAGAATGTAGTGCCTTATATCATGGACAGTTGCAAAATAGCAAAACACGAGGATAGTCGCTGAGCTCCAATTGGTTTTTGAAACTTTTACTGGAGCCCTAGATAAAATCACCACCAATCGAACACGATGAGTATATTGGAACAAGAGTAGTTTTTGGTGATTGACTGATTAGTTTACAATGGCAAATGAACTAATTTGTGATTTTCAGTAAATCCGTTACCGTTTCAACGCTTCATCGTTCAGTACCTTATATCAAGGACAATTGCAAAATTCCAGGGTTCCGAAACCTCCAGGGTTTCGAACAAATGAAATTAATATGAATATCTTTTAATCTCCTAAATTTATACCATTAAATTTAACCTACAGAGTCAGACAAGATTAACAGCTACGTATGAAATGAGGATCCAACTATAAACTTGTTCTAAGAAAATCAAATTTTGATTGGCCAATTCAAAAATCCATTGTATCAATCCATTGTATTTAAATTTACATGACTGAAAAAATATAAGAAATTAAGAATTTACTAATAAATAAAGGAAAAGTAAAAATTTGAACCGCTAAAAATAAATGTTTAATGCTGTTGCATCAAGCAACTGTAGATGAGGAAAAATTCTTCCTCCAAGCTTTCTTAAAGCGACCAAATTAATATATCTTCTTCCAAAAATCATTTAATAATCCCATTTCCATTAAGCAGATCCAATTCCGTCATAATCGGTTAAGAATTGAACGAGTTCCTTTCCAGGTGGCCATATTCCAGAACTTCTATCATTTACGAGTAAAACGGTTTTGATCTTACAGATTTTAAATTAGTTTTGCAACAATCACGGTACTGATCTATTTTCCAAAATTTAAGTGGAAATGGCGATTATTTTCAAAAAACAGTTTTTCAGTAAAAACTTGGTCCCGGTATAGCGCGTACGAATTGATCGATCAGGATGAAACATCCTAATTAAGCTTTTTTCATTAATTAGGGGGTCCCAGTATTTTTCGGCTGACGTTGTTTTAGAGATGTGGTTGACATCTGCGTACCGTGCGAACAATTTAAATAAATTAATATTTTGTCCAAAAGCCTTTATTTTGTATGAGTGTGGATAGCCTTCTATTTCTGAATTGAATTTATTTCTTCCAAGTTGAAAAGGTTGGCGTCTTACTCAGCTTCCCGCTTCTCAAAATTTTGTTGCTGTAAGTTATCTTTGTTTTAATTAATTAATGATTCTCTAAATCGTTTTAGGCCACATGTACATGCGCAATGTGTTAGGTCGAGTCATAGGGGCCACTCAAAGAGTTTAGTTACGATAAATTCAGCTTAACAAAGAATTTTTGCACGGTCACATACATCTTGATAATTGTTGTGTATTCTATACTTTCAATCGGCAAGGTATTTAACCATATTGCTTAAAGGATTAGTCCGGCTCCACAAACCAGTTAAACTTTGAGCTTTTGAGTAGCCGTGTGTAGATATAGCTGTTGCTCAAGCTACAATTGAAATACTTTTTCATTACTCTTTAATAATTGTGCGTATAGATTTCTCTATTGTTTTGATTTTTCTAAATCCTGCTAACGTCTATTTCTTACAAAATAGGTGCTGCTGGATTACATTTAATATGCTATTCTGATATATTTGTACTTACGGTACTTACCACTACCACTAAATACCCTTGCAGCCCGATATTAGGAAGCGTCACGATTTGATAAATATTCCTCGTTACGAATTTCATATCACAAGAGTTTCGCATAATATTGGTTACGGATCACTGAAAATATAATACTCGTATACTATCTAATATATGCGAACACAATTTAAGCAGTTTAAAATTAAATTAAATAAAAAAAGTTAATTAATTGAATGGTCAACAATTTTATTTTCGAATATTAAGAACAAAATTTGTGGTGTCATACAGTTTTTTCATTCTCTTCAAATTTTTTAGTTTCGGTTTGTTCGTAGCCCAGTTTTCCGCTCTGTGTATGATACTATCAAGGAATGTAGTAACAGAAGATGGCAGAAGGTAAAATCAATTAATTTTCATTTGCCGACAGACAAACCAGAAAGTGGTTTTGTAACATGTTATAAGAGTATATTGAATATTATTTTACCCTTTTCAGGATCCTATTTTCTGTGATCGATTTTTGTGGTTGTTAATAATATTATTGTGAAATAGGTCAGCTCTCATAATGTACTACATACAAATACATATATTAAAATAAATAAAACCTTTACATCTATACTATATATTACGAGTACAAACAGCGGTTTGTTTGTTTATATGAAGATGATGCAATTTTCTCAGACTTTGTTTTCATTCAGCAAATGTTACTGGCTATGCGGAATGGTCCATACTTCTGAAGAGGTTCTATAATAAAGAAAAATGTGATGCACATAGGATACAACTATGAAAATAAACACATTTTCTTTTATTTTACTCTCTTTGCTTTTACAAAGAAACGAGTGGATGAGTGAAGTGGTCCAAAACGTGGTCTAGATATAGAAGTGTCGAGTCAAAAACTAGATTATCAGATCGCGACACATAGCAATTATCCAGCAAGTAGAGAAGGTATCATATAGTTTGACTGCAATTGTTAAGACAAATCGTACATTGAAGATCCATATTAGTAAAATATCTCTAAGTATCTCGCAAAGCGTTACTTTAAGCCCACCTTAAATAAGAGAAGCACCAAGTTTTGTAACTGGATTCCCTCGATGACCACACAAAAAATTAGAACGATTATCACTAGGGCAACCAAAAATATGCACTTAAAAATAGGTTTTATGGGTATATTCTCTATCCGTTCGCAAATTATTTAATTGCGAGGCGAAATATGTTTACTACATTTATGTTGCCATACCAATTGACACATTTTTTAAATTTAAATTTGTTTTGCGATTGTAAAGTAGAAATATATAAAAAAACTGTTACGCGTCGCAGTCTTTTCGTGTATTTCTACTTTACAATCGAAAAACAAATTTAAATTTTAAAAAATGTGTCAATTGGCTACATAAATCTAGTAACCATATTTCGCTTCGCAATTAAATAATTTGCGACCGGATAGAGGATATACCCATAAAACCTATTTTTAAGAGCATATTTTTGGTTGCCTTAATTATCACAGTGTAATGGCCACAGAATGTGTTTCGGTGAACAAACACTATAGTCTCGATAGTATTACGAGTATGAGGGCAAGGAATTTTATTGGGGATCGCAGAGAACCTAATACTATCGAGACTGTATTTTGTTACCCGAAACACTTTTTGGTTTTTGCAACATATTGTGAAAGGTACGTATAAAAATTTGGCCCCTATACATTCCAGACGATCAACCAATCGGAATGAAAATCGGTCAAAGTGTCAAGTGGCATCTTTCATAGCAGCTTTTTAATTTTTAAATATTTTGAAAAGTGTCTCAATTATGAGAAAATCGACTAAGGCCCTTTTCCAATTACTTACTTATTTGAAACTTATTAACTTATTTGTCGCCATCTTAAATAAGTAAGTGAATCCGTTCCAATTCATTTACTTACTTATTTTGACAGCTTGTTAATGAAAGTATAAACAATTTCTTGCTGACCCAAAATTTCTATTAAAAATGGACAGAAAAAAACGATTCTTACTAGAAGTAAGTTTAGAAAACTAATTCATAAATAAAAATAAGAATACATATAATGTACAGTGGACAGTGAATATAAATTAACCTTGGAACCCATTGTTATCATCACCCTTTTACTGAAAATCGCTCTTTGACGCATCAAGAAAAAAATTCAACCGTCTGTGGAACAAGGTTTCGGGCAATTAAAGTCGAGATGGTGATATATTTTTTGAGGGCGTTAGAAAACAAAGTAAAAAATTGTAAGATTGTTGCCATTTGATACATATTTCTTAATATTTGAATGGATGCCGGAGATTTTATAAGCTTATAAAGAATTTCAAAATGAAATTGATACTTCCGTTGAAGAATCCCTTCAACGTCGAACCAGCGCTACATATTTTAAAAACCGCCTGTGGTTAAATGTTTAAAAACAATTTGTTTTATATAATAAATTTAAAAAAAAATTCAATGTTTTTTTCATATACGCCTTTGACGTCTTATGGCAATAATAGATTGTTGTCATTCAATTTATATGGAAGAAAAAAAAAATTATTGACATGTTAGTCATTGTCCCTAGATTTGAAAATAAAAACGGCATTTACTCAAGACACAATTTTGGAGACATTTCTGTGTAGACGTACTTATTCAAATAAGTCACCTCGCTAGGTTACTTATTTGAATAAGTACGTCTACACAAATAAGTAAGTAATTGGAAAAGGGCCTAAGCTCTAAAAGAGTTTAAATAAAATTTGCCACAATATCGGAACTGACCAATTTTACAAAGCCAAAGCGAAAATGTTCATTTTCAATAAAACAAAAAAACACTGGGGCCTAACTATTGAATTCGACGTTCATTTTCGAAGGCTATCGTTTTCCTATAGTAGACGCAAGAAGAAAAAAGGAAAATGTATGCAATTTTTACTATTCTTTTCTCTTTTATTTCTACGCTTGCTATAAGAAAACGATAGCTGTCGAAAATGAACGTCGAATTCAATAGTTAGGCTCCTGTTTCATGTTTAAGAACATTTTTAACCTAGAGTTTTTTTTTGACTAAATGTCTATAGTCCATTCGGATTGACTGATGAAACTTTATACTTAAGATTTCTTTTCTTAAGTTGGGAGATCACAGTAAATTTTGGCAATCAATGAATGCTTTTTCGTTTTTTGTAAATATTTTTAAAAGTAAATCATTACGAAAACCATTATGATCTAAAATATTCAAAATAAAAATTGCAACTTTAGCGTTCTAGACCAGTTTCCAAGATCGTTTAAGCAATGACAATTATTGGCCAACAACCGTTTTTTCAACAAAAAATCGGCCCTCTATAGTACAGATGGACTTTTTGATCGGAATGAAACTTCATATCTAAGCTTTTTACACAAATTGGGAGATCACAGTGACTTTTGTTTGAAATCGGTTCAGTGGAAGTGACAGCTTCAATTGGAGCTTTTTTGTTTATTGCATGTATTTTGAAAAGTATATCATTTTGGAGAAAAACGGTTATGAACTGAATTTTTTCACAATTCCCGCTCAAATCAGTTTTCGGAAATTATTATTTTTGTCAAAAAATTGTTCTTCTATAAAAAAATTTACGTACAGCACATTCTGATTAATTGATTCGGGCTTAATCTTCAAAGTTAAGCTTTTTCTATTAATTGAAAGTCTAGTAAGATTTGGCCAAGATTAGTCCACCGGAAGTAGTAGCTTTCATAGAAGCTTTTTCGTTTTCGGAAAATATTTTGGAAAGTATATAGCATTCACGAAAAAAACGTTTAAAAATAAAATGATTGTAACTTAAATTTCCAGCAAAATTAGTTCAGGTCATATTTTAAATATTACCGGAAATGATAAGATTTGATAGAAAAATCCATTATTTCGGGTTAAAGTGGATTCACTAATCGGAATAAAACTTCATATTAAATCTTTTCCATTAATTGGGAGTGTTGCATCGCAACAACGTATATCTGGTTTACAAAGCATTAATAATACATATAACTTGACTAAACTTGATTTCCATTGATTGTTAAATTGTTACAGTCCTTTTTCTATACATTTTTTATTTTGTTTCTAAAAATGTAATTTTGGCGTTGGTAAAAATACAGTCGAGCTAATCATGTCGTATATAACGATATTGTAAATAAATAAAAAACATAAATAAAATATCGAGCAATCGTTCATCTTGCATTCGTTACGTCAGTGCGTTTATTTGAGACTTATGATATATTGATTATGACAATTTTTATTACAAATCTGGTTGATTCAATTTTCGCTTTAGAAATTGATTGTGGCGTATTCTAGATCTATGTACATTTATTGTAAAAGAAAGTTGGATTTTGCCCACATTTTTTGTCTTGCCTTGAGGATTTGAATCAATGAATTATATTTTAGAAATACTGTTCCTGGATGATTTTGAGAACTGCACTTCCTACATCTTGGACTTCTCTATTTGACTGCACTCCTGTGTTATTCGTTGTGAGCATTCTCGCCAACATTGTGTAATCAGATCAATGTTGTATGACATGGTTTAATCGGAATCCAACACTTATTTAGTATGCATAATAATCTGGATCCGTCCATCACAAATTATTGTTAGTGAGAGCTAAACTGTAATAATCAGACCTTTGGTCTGATTTTGTTGTTTGATTATTTGGATTAACACTGGCGTGGTTCAAATAATCACATAACTATACTATTGTTGATTTTATTTTATTCTACTCTATTTGATCTAAAATGGCTTATTAATACATAAAATTTCTGCTGTCAAAAAGTATGAACTATTTATTAAATGAAATAGACAAAACATAAAAGTATAAAAAATTAATTTTTGCTGTATTGGTGTTGGGTGTCTCGAAATAAGTCAGAAGATGAGAAAACAGAGTAACTCAATCTAAACAGAACTAATAGACAATCGGCATGGATGGAGATTCCAGCACAACGCCCATACGTGTTAAAACTGCTATATATATCTTCCTAAATGGCATACTTATTTTGAGACACGATCTACTCGGGTCCCATTTAAAACGCGATATTTTAAAACGCGAATTGTCAAAACGCGATATTTCAAGACGCGATAACTCATAACGCGATACGGTACAAAACGCGATATGGTACAAAACGCGATATTTCAAAACGTGATATTTCAAAACACGATATGGTACAAAACGCGATATGGTACAAAATTGGAGTTTAGCATCGGGTTATATCAGGCGGGTAATTTAACTTCAGTTTATAGGTATTTAAAAATCGATAGGTGCGAGAGTATAAAGGATCGGTATCAATTGGGTCGCTGCACTCCCGTCGCTTCGCAATGCACATTCTATACCATAACGCGTTTTGAAATATCGCGTTTTGAAATATCTCGTTTTGTACCATATCGCGTTTTGTACCATATCGCGTTTTGAAATATCGCATTTTGAAACATCGCGTTTTGTACCATATCGCGTTTTGTACCAACTCGCGTTTTGTACCATATCGCGTTTTGTACCATATCGCGTTTTGAAATATCGCGTTTTGAAATATCGCGTTTTGTGCCATATCGCGTTTTGTACCATATCGCGTTTTGTACCATATCGCGTTTTGTACCATATCGCGTTTTGAAATATCGCATTTTGAAATATTGCGTTTTGTACCATATCCCGTTTTGTCATATCTCATTTCGAAATATCGCGTTTTGAAATATCATGTTTCGAGGGGATCCGAATCTACTCGATTCCATTTAGGTTTCTTGAATTACGAGCTCGTCCATTCTATTTTGCTAAGTTTGTAAGTTTGTGTATATATTGCTATTGTCGGAATAATTGAAAATTTTATAATTTATGAGAACGATGTGCGTCCTTTCACCGAAGCGGGTATAAACCAGACAACCTTCACTATAATTGGTTACAACCACAAGTCGAAATGATTTATATTTAATCATTTACCTTTATAATAGAACTTTGGTGAGCACGACAAATACGAATTACCCGACCTCTAAAGTGTTCATTATCTTTGTAGTATTTTATATATTATATTTAAAAACACCATAAATTCCAAAAACATGGTTAAATTACTTGGATGTTATAAAATAGAATAAAAATGCAGTGGCATTATAAATAATTCTAACCCAGTCTAAAATTCGTAATCTAATACTGAAATAAACTAAAAGAGTATTTCAACAAGCTTTCCAAATATATTCGTTCGAAATATGATTACTTTACACGCAAACCAATTTCGTTTAATTTGGTATCAAACTTTTTTTGGATTTTAATTAAACCATAATTGTGTCTTGAGCATTTTTATCTACAAATCTACATTTTGAATAAAACTAAAATACTAAAAATACATAAATTGTTATTTCTTCTTTGTGGGTTAGGTTGATGAATTATATTTAATAATATTTACCGTATAATCATTCCAATCGATTCGTTTATATTGTGCTGTCTAGTACCATCAATATAGACGTATCAAGAAAACTTTTTGGTAGACATAAGAAATTTAATGTATTAAATTTTATCATGATCATAAGTAAGCAAATAAATTCAATTAAATAGATTTAAAATTTGTGGGTGGGGTTGGATTGCGCAGTGTTTCCATATAAGAATCAAATGAACCGAACACACGCTATCAATATTAATATTGTATTGCATTTGCATGTCAATATAACAACAAAACATTGACATTTCCGGTATTATTGTAATTTTGTTTATTAATGCTAGGCACACCATTTTCTATGCTAATTTTTAAATATCACGATTTTTTGTCCTTTTTATACGTTTTCTATAGTATTTGTAAGTGAAAATTCTTCAATGGAGTTTGTGCAATACTGCAAATGTTACCTCCGTGTAACTAGCCCGAATTTTCAGCCCGAAATTTTATTTTTTTTATTTATGGCAATACAACTTCTGTCATGACACAAAGTGTAAGCAAATTATAACTATAAAGCAAATTTGTGTCACACGCAAGTTATAGCTATTAATTAATTGTGTATTAAATAAATATCGAACTAATCGTGGCTTCTAAATTTTGATACAAATAATAAAAACAAATTTATTAGTGCTGAAACATAAAAGTTATTTATTAGGTCAAGTTTTCAAAAAAAAAATTCTAAAAATGTCTTCAGTGGAATTATGGGAACCAAATTCAGCTTGAGAAAAAGTTTATCAGATATTAATTAGATTACATTCTATTATATCTCGCCTCATAAACGATTCACGATCACTTAACATATACCAACGGAATTGCAAAAGTTTTGACTAGAAACCGACATAATTTCAGAAAAATTCTATCTGGAATTATCTAGATATATAGTCGTTTGAATCTCTTCTCACAGGCGATTCACGAGCACTTGGCATGTACCGCCTGATTCGTTGAAGTTTTGACTACAAACTATGACATTTGCAGAAAAATTCTATTTGGATTTACCAAAATATAGTCGTTTGAATCTTGTCCCGCTGGCGATTCACGAGCACTTGCCATATACGAGTACCACCGGATTCGTTGAAGTTTCAACTTCGGTGAGATTCAAACGACTGTATCTAGATAATTCCAGATAGAATTTTTCTGCAAATCTCTCAGTTTGTAGTCAAAACTTCAACGTCTCCGGTGGTATATGCCAAGTGCTCGTGCATTGCCTGCGTGCCGAGATTCAAACGACTATATCTAGATAGGTTTCGGTTAGGTTTTAGTAGTTGACACTTAGGCCAATTTTGGCCCATTGTGATACCACGCATTCACGTCACATCATGAACCCATTCGCCTACTCACACAACTACAGCATACCACCTGCACATGTCAACCTGTACATTGACGTGGACGGTGGGTTGACGCTGAATTCTGCACTCCATCAGAGGGTCTCAGTTGTGTTTATTATAACATCATCGATTGTAATCGATGATGAAAATTCGATTTTGCATCTAGCCTCTGCTGGAATTCGAGCCCATTACCTCCTGGCCCAAATGCCGAAGCTTTAACAACTGCACCATTTGTCCGGTTATATCTAGATAATTCCAGATACAATTTTTATACAAATCTGTTAGTTTGTAGTCAAAACTTCAACGAATCCGGCGGTGCCAAGCATTCGTGAACCGCCTGCGAGACTAGATTCAAACCATTATTCTAGATAATTAAAGATAGAATTTTCAGCAAATTTCTTAGTTTGTAGTGAGAACTTCAACGAATCCGGTGGTATATTCCAAGTGCTCGTGAATCGTCTCTGAGACGAGATTCAACTTCTTTATTCCGGTTATTCCCGATAGATTTTTTTGAAATCTCTCAGTTTGTAGATAAAACTTCAAACGGCTATATCCATAATCAATAAATTCATAGTGTTCAATCACGTAATGCTAATTAAGTTTCCGCATTGTCGTTTTCAGGTTAGGTTTGGGCTGTCTAGGTTTACAAACAGTTGAAGGGATAGTTTAAAAATACGTTAAAGTTATATTTATAATTTCGGGCTGAATGCTCTAATTGTCATAACAGATTACCATGACACATTTTACTATCGCGACAGTGATATTTTTTCGGGCTAGGATATACAATTTTCTCGATAATTATAGTTTAGTATGCTAACAGGCTTTTTGAACTGAATATCGGCTAGCTTAATTTAAATGAAGAGTTTAGGTCTGACTAGGCTACCAAGCAATAGTAATATTATATCTTAAAAACAAATAAAAGTAATTTAAAAAATTCGGGCTGAAAGTTATAAATGGCATGACATTGTATCATGACACTTTTTACTGTCGCGATAGTGTCATTTTTTTGGTCTGGTATAGTAAACTCTCACGATAGTGATAGTTTGGTGATGATATCGCGCTAGCCACTAAGCTCAGGTGTTAAAAGTTAAAAAGAAAAAGCTAGTATTTGAAATTCAGAGAAATGCACTGGATTATTGGAAGAAACAACGAACTGACAACGCCCAAAAAACTGCTCATAAAGGAATCCCAAAACCTATCTGGACGTTTGGTATTCAGCTTTGGGCTGCGCAAAGAAAACTACAGCAACTATAAACTATACGTATACATTGTGAATGCTCCATGTTACATTAGAAACGACAACCTCAATTGAGATTTAAACATGGAATACGCCACCAATGAAATACATATAAAAATTTGCAAGGAGCCAAGTACTGTGACTGCAGAAGCATGACAACGAGAAGCTGCGGATTTCATCCCATAAGTATAGACTAACTATCAAGTAAACAATTAAACTAATAAAAAATTACTGGATAGTCACTGAGATTTGTTGTAATATTATACAGAAATAAAGATTTAAAAAAAACATAATTGGCCTTATGTGTAAAATTCATTAATTAATTTCTTAATTTTCATTATTACTTCAATTAAACATTGAATATTATAATAAATTAATGACCACTAATCTTGACACATTTATTTTTAATTGATTTACCATCTAGGGACAAAAAAAAGCATATTTATATCATCATTTAGGCGTAAAAAGAAAAACAACATTTGATGAAATTTTTTAATCCATCAGAATCAAGTCGGTGAAGTTAGACCGAGCCCGAATTTTTTGGTGGTTTTCTTGGATAAGTCTAGCCATCCCGAAAAAGTGTAAATACATTAAAAAATGTAGCACCATCCCGAAAAACTATTTACACATAAGAAAAAATAACAAAATACAAAAATAAATTTAATGTAAAAAAAATTACTGGTAAAACTTTTTTTATTTTTTAATATATTTAACCCGAATAGCGATAATTTGTGTAGTTACTATGGGTCCACATTAAATTCTATACCGCAATACCTGGAGATAAAGCCACCAAGCGGCACATATGGCCAGACAGGTCAGGATACTACCTAAGATATAGAATTGGCCCCAAGTCCAAATCAGTTGGAAATAACCTTTTTTAAATTTATTTGTTTAGCCTGAGGAGCGATAATTTGTGTAGTTACTATGGGTCTACATTAAATTCTATACCGCAAAACCTGGAGATAAAGCCACCAAGCGGCATATACGGCCAGACAGGTCAGGATACTAGCTAAGATATAGAATTGGCCCCAAGTCCATATCAGGTGAAAATAACCTTTTTTAAATTTATTTGTTTAGCCCGAGGAGCGATAATTTGTGTAGTTACTATGGGTCCACATTAAATTCTATACCGCAATACCTGGAGATAAAGCCACCAAGCGGCATATACGGCCAGACAGGTCAGGATACTACCTAAGATATAGAATTGGCCCCAAGTCCATATCAGGTGGAAATAACCTTTTTTAAATTTATTTGTTTAGTCTGAGAAGCGATAATTTGTGTAGTTACTATACCCATGGACTTGGGGCCAATTCTATATCTTAGCTAGTATCCTGACCTGTCTGGCCGTATATGCCGCTTGGTGGCTTTATCTCCAGGTTTTGCGGTATAGAATTTAATGTGGACCCATAGTAACTACACAAATTATCGCTCCTCAGGCTAAACAAATAAATTTAAAAAGGGTTATTTCCACCTGATATGGACTTGGGGCCAATTCTATATCTTAGGTAGTATCCTGACCTGTCTGGCCGTATATGCCGCTTGGTGGCTTTATCTCCAGGTATTGCGGTATAGAATTTAATGTGGACCCATAGTAACTACACAAATTATCGCTCCTCGGGCTAAACAAATAAATTTAAAAAAGGTTATTTCCACCTGATATGGACTTGGGGCCAATTCTATATCTTAGCTAGTATTCTGTCCTGTCTGGCCGTATATGCCGCTTGGTGGCTTTATCTCCAGGTTTTGCGGTATAGAATTTAATGTGGACCCATAGTAACTACACAAATTATCGCTCCTCAGGCTAAACAAATAAATTTAAAAAAGGTTATTTCCACCTGATATGGACTTGGGGCCAATTCTATATCTTAGCTAGTATCCTGACCTGTCTGGCCGTATATGCCGCTTGGTGGCTTTATCTCCAGGTATTGCGGTATAGAATTTAATGTGGACCCATAGTAACTACACAAATTATCGCTATTCGGGTTAAATATATTAAAAAAAAAAAGTTTTATTAGTAATTTTTTTTACATTAAATTTATGTTTGTATTTTATTATTTTTTCTCATGTATAAATAGTTTTTCGGGATGGTGCTACATTTTTTAATGTATTTACACTTTTTCGGGATGGTTCGACTTATCCAAGAAATCTACCAAAAAATTCGGGCTCGGGCTAACTTCATCGACTTTCAGAATCGAAATTAAAAATATTTTTAAATTAAATTTTCTGTTTGCTAAGTCATTTCAATGTCACCTCGATTTTAAGTTGCTTAACCCCTGGAGCAAACATTTTTCGCGGTTTCATAAAAATATTAAGAAAATTGATTTGTACGTTTGCAAAAAACGATCAACTTTGAAATAGATAAGCTAAAGATTTTATTTCGATAATCATATATTAATACCTCATTTTCACA
Organism: Nephrotoma appendiculata; assembly: GCA_947310385.1. NCBI lineage: Eukaryota > Metazoa > Arthropoda > Insecta > Diptera > Tipulidae > Nephrotoma > Nephrotoma appendiculata. The sequence goes on along the minus strand of OX371223.1, from coordinate 233,269,534 downwards.
ATTAATTTCGCCCTAACGATTTGGTCAATTGGTAATATTTTATGGCCAAAAAATGGTTTTTAGTAAACATTGTTTTTGACAAGCTGTAATAAAAATGTTGATGATTCTCTGGAACCTGTATAGAGAGCCTAAAGATGTGACTCTCGATTTTGATTTGATATCTCTCTGATTCGTTACTTCTGAGTTGCGTTATTGCCTTCACCTTACCTTACTCTTATAGAGAAAATTCGCTTTTGTATCCTACTCCTATTGGGTCTCAAACCAGCAATCATACCTTTTCTCTTTTCTCTTATATTAAAGGGTCTTACACTACAAGTGTTTTAAACATATTTATTAAAAATACTCAAATTTATTTTTCAAAGAACCCAATATTTAAATAAATCTGCTATAGGAAAGCACAAAATGACATTTTTAATCGAAAATAATTATTATCAACACTATATCTAAAAAACTTTACGTAACGTTGCTAAATTTGGAATTGCATTTTATGCAAAATAACATAAAATTGATTTTTAGTTGTGTGAGTGGAAAATTTCATTGATTTTGTTATTTTCAAAATTAAAATTATTTTTGTTGACTACTCGTATTTATGTAAAATTCCAATTTAAACAATTTTTAGTTTAATTTGGCTTTTAATTAAATTTACTAATTATAAATATCATTTGTAAAAATTTTGTTTTAATAGCCTTTTCCAAATTTTTAATGAATATAGCTATCATTACTCAACTGTTTTTGTAATTTGAACACTACGCTGTGTTAACGATTTTCCGCCAAAACAATTTCTTTGCAACTTTCCATGAAACAAATAGTCAACTCACGCTAAAGGTAACGACCCTGTTCATAAATAAATTTCAAACACAAACTACCAATAATAAATGCAAAACTTCCGTAATCATCAGGGTTATCAAAATACAAAATATAATTTTGGAAAGTAATATGCGATATATCGCGTAAAGTGGTCAGTTGATTGTGAGTGTATAATACTCTGTCTACCGGTCTCAAAACCAGTCGAGCAATGAATGATGCTCTAGATGCTACCACGCTCCTATCCAAAATTAGTTCAGAAAACACTTTTATGAACCATTTTATATAGTTTTCCGGCCAGAAAAAAATTTTTTTTTTGCTTCAATGGGAGTTACATTGTGTATGTAAACACAAATGTGTACAAATGTGTATGTAAATATCCACACTTTGTAATAGTTTTTTTGTTTTTCATGATCCTCTTTTACACGCAATTTTTACGTACACAATAGCGATCGCGGGCCAGAAAAAGCATATTGAGCAAATCAGTTTTGAAATTCCCGTATATCAAAAATACGCTAGTTTGGTTTCGTAAAAATTCCATGACTTTCATTTAAATTTATTAAAAATCCAGTAAAAACCTAGTTTTGGACCAGTTGGTTGGTTATATAATATTTACAAATAAAATATAAATTTATAAACCTGTTCCTTATAGGAGTTACAACGTTGCGCATATTTGATGCAACTCTGGAAAATTAAGTTTGAAGATGTCTCTATATAAATCGTACACTTGTTTAACAGTTATACCGTTTAGGAAAATTATGAAATGTCCCTTTGTTAAATTTTAGAAAATCAACCATTGTTGAAAAGCTAAAGTTCATTGCAAAAATTGAAAAAGCTCCCTCGAAGCTGCCACTTCTTGAACGCCGAAAGAAGAAGAAAGAAAATTATTTTTCTAAAAAACCGATGAGTCTTTGATATTTTGTGGTATGGAATTCCAATTGGAATAAGAACTATTTTTTCCACACATTGGAAAAATTGCATACTGGGTACACGTTTTTTTCAAAATAAAATCCAATCAACTAAATGTGAGAAATTTTGAAAAACTGGTTTCTTGGGTTTGGTAAACCTTCCATTACCCATAATTACGCTCGATAATGTTGTTAAGCTTAAACTGAATATAATAACCATCATATTTATTTCGTTGAAAAAATAATTAATTTGGCTATCAGCACTTGTGCTTTTGAGTATTATAATTTTCGATTACATAATGTCTAGACATCTTTATTAATTTTGAAAACAAACCATAATCTTAATTTTAGAAATAATTAGTACTTAATCATAGATAATATTTTTTACCCTCAAATTGAATACCCGCACAACAAATTAAAATTTTACGACATTCATATTTTATTGCATCGATTAAAATACACCGTTCCATCAAACAATAAAAAGAACATAATAAGATAATTTTACCTTAATATCTCCGCGGTGATGTTTCCAAGAACTTTATTTTCTTCTGTACATAGCGAGCACAATCGTGATAAACAAATTTACCTTTCGAGACTAATTAAAATGAATTTTGCGTTTTTATTTATATTTTAACAAATAACCGTTGATGTACAATGTACATGCACCCCAAGCATAAAAGGTACGCAGGAGATCTTTTTCAAATTAGATGTTGCTGTTATGCGCAATAATTAAATTTCACTCCCACGGAAATAAATTTGTTGCCTACACATAAGCATTGGGGCCAAATTAAAATGGTTAAACATTTTTATTTAACTCGTTATTTATTTAAAATTCATTCAAAATTATTATGATTAGTTGTGTAGCCGTACCCGTACCAAGATGAGCAACCTTCTAATTACCATAAACTCTGTGCAATAACTGTAACTGTACCCAGCTACAGGTACATAGTTATAACGCACACACTGTCGAATTTTATATTAACTCATTAAAAAAGCTTTCGTCTGTTGTTATTTTATAATTTTTAAATGTTTTTAATTTAATTACATTCGAACCAGGCGGAGTGTGGTGGTGCGAGAGAAGACCGGGTGGGTTAATTTTATCAAATAATTATCCAAAAAAACAAAAATGTTATTTTATAATTGAAATAATAAAGTTGAATGTTATGATGTTATTTTATGTATGTAGTATACATAACCCAAAAATTGCCAAAAAGCACACGAGAAAAAAGCATTAAAATAACATAAGTACACTACTATAATGTACATACATCGTAGGTACTTGGCGTGGTTATTGTGCTCTTTTCTGTGTGTGTACAGCACATTTTATTATTATTGCTGTTAAATTAAATAATGTGTGTTTATGCTAACAATTAAAAATATGTTGTACTTTTTAATGTTGGAATCTAATAACAAAAGAATTATGCGAGGCATTTAATGTTTCGCTAGATAATTATAATAATGTTCTTTTAATTTTTACGCGTATTTTTTGTGTTTATAGGGTTTGTGCAACTTTTTATAGTTTTCGCAGTTAAACTTAAGGCCAGTATTTCTTAGAAATTAAGAAATTTAACTTTCGCAACATTTTGCTTTTTTAGCATGCTATTGTTGTGCCGTTGAAAGAAGCTTTTGTATAGTACTGGTTGATTGATTGATTGATTGCAATGTATGTCCAGACAATTTAGCGAGACTCCCGGATGACCCCGGGCCCGCCATACATCTTTATTACATATAGCAAGATGGAAGGATAGGATAGGCATGTTAAATATGATCGAATCGACCCGGTTACAGACACCTAAGAAGTCGATAATTAGTAAAATGTTAGTTAAAATATAATGTAAGGTACGAGGGTATATCAAAAAGTCTTGCAATATCATATGAAAAAAAAGAGTGAGTGAGACAACAATATATTTTTCAAAACCATTTTTTGTCGCGATGAAACTTCTAGAAGAACATTTCGATGTAAATTTTACAGTTCGTTTGTTTTTGTCAATTTAGTAACACGTGTTTTGAATTTTTCTTAAAATGAATGAAATTGAATATCGCGCCATTATTAAATTTTTCTGTAAAGATGGACGAAATGCAATTTATATATTCAACTATATATCAAAAGTTTACGGCGAATCTGCACCATCATATGCCACAGTAACAAGGTGGGTAAAATTATTCAAAAGTGGTCGGGAGTCATTAGTAGACGACAACCCCTCGGGTCGGCCAGCAGATGCTATTAGCCATGAAAACGTAATTTTGGCCGAATCTATTGTATTGGAGGACCGGCGTATTTCTGTTCCAGGGTTAGCGTGGAGACTTTCCCTTTCAAACGGTACCACATATACTATATTACATGACCACCTTCACATGTCGAAAGTAAGTGCGCGATGGGTTCCCCGTTTGTTGAATGCAGAACAAAAAAAAATGCGTGTTCAAACTTCAAAGGCGATTTTAGATATGTACAAAGAAGATCCAGAAAATTTCTTGGATAACATAATAACAGGCGATGAAACATGGCTTCATCACTGGGATCCGGAATCCAAACAAGAATCGATGCAATGGATTAAACGTAGTGAACCACCACCAAAGAAATTCAGAACTCAACCGTCTGCTGTTAAGGTTTTGGCAACAATTTTTTAGGATTCTGAAGGAATTTTGATAATCGATTATATGCCACCGAAAACCACAATCATAAGCATATATTACGCAGAGGTTTTCCGAAAATTGAAAAAAGCGATCCGGGAAAAACGGCCAAGGAAAGTTAGGAAAAAAATCTTGCTTCTTCACGACAATGCACCAGTGCACAAGGTTAATATTGCTCAAGCTGCATTAAAAGACTGCGGCTTCGTGGAAATTCCGCATCCACCGTACAATCTAGACTTGGCACCCAGTGACTAGTTTCTGTTTCCCAATTTGAAAAAAATACTAGGGGGCCGGAAATTTTCCAGTGACTATGAAGTACAGTCTGTTGTAAATTAATATTTTATGGAGCAAAAGAAATCTTTTTTTTTAGAGGGTTTAGGCAAGTTAATTGATCGATATGACAAATGTATAAACCTTAAAGGAGATGATGTCGAAAAATAAAAATATGGCTGTCTCACTCACTCTTTTTTTCATATGATATTGCAAGACTTTTTGATTTGCCCTCGTAGTTAGCACAAGATAACACAATTATTTTTGATTTTTGTAATATAAATTTTAAGCAATCAGCATACTAAAACAAAATTTATGTTTGATTAAGTTGTAACTATAATGGTAAAATTCCTGAAATAAAACTTCATTATTGGGAGCTAAAATTTCACTAATTAGAATCATATAAGATTTAATAAAAATAAAATAAAGATAATATAATGATTTTTACAAGGTAAAACCAATTGTGAATGATTGGCACAGTTCAAGAATCAACAATACCTACACAAATTAATACATAACAATTCAATCCCAACCCGAAATAAATAAAACTATTAAGCTAATCAGGAATCTGACAGATAACAGAAGAAAGAATTAATATTGAGCCGCTAGCACCTTTGTAGAATCCTTGAAACCCAAATACCAAGTCGTTAGTGCACTTTAACTATAAAATAAATGATTCAGAAAATATTAAAATAAAACCGTCAAAATTAGTCTTTGATAATCAACAGTTGTACATATTAATTGAAAAGTTGTAAATCCTGTAATGATCAGCCAGCGCTAATAATATTATCAGCCACCCCAATTTAAACACTACCCCCAGACACGATTCGTCTAATCACTCTCTGCAATCAGGGTCTATAAGATGAGCAAGTTAAAAATGAATATCTTTAATAACCAAACCAGAATTCTCCAAAAACAAAAGGGAACACCAAAATAATCAGGTATTAACTGCAACACATCTTACATTTATAACATCTTCAGATAATTACAGTTACTTCGCTGAGAATGATATTTATTTTTAATAGAAGAATACTACCTTTGCTAATTCAGCTGAAATACGAAATAGTAATTAGTAATAAATTAAATTAACCATCCGCTTAAAATCAATAAAAATTAAAAATTAATTATTAAATTAACTCCGATTATTTCAAGTTGAACCTAGCACTTAAGTTCGGTACAATAATTGTTGTTTTGATTGTTTATTGCTTGTACTGGGTTATTGCGATGGATGATTTTCTCATTAATATGACTGGAAGGGCTTGGTAAACTAGCAGGCACATTTTGTCGAATCTTTAAACTGTCGTAAGTGTAACCATTAGCTGTATTTTGTTGAGAAACAAAATATTAGAGTCCAGTTTTGGAATAAGCATTGGGTATATCCAGCCCAAGTAGGCTTACATTTGAGATGTCTCACTTGTAGATTTTCCTCAGTTGTAGAATTCTACATGGGCTGGATGCAATATATTCGTATTATTTTTGGTTTATGTCTAATATAATTGATTTTAATAATTAAGTAAATATGAGATTCCTTAATTTATTAAACTTCAGACGATGAAGGTAAAAACAATAAAAAGAAATGAAAATGGAACAAAATAAATTGTTATTTAAAGTACAGGTTCACTCAAAATATATCTACTCAAAAGTAGACAGACAATTTTTGCCTCACTAAACAGTGACATATCTACATTTTTTGTAATTACCCAATGTAGTACCCAATGGGTGTATTAAGCCCATGTAGGCCTCACTAAAAAATAGTAGGCCTCACACATAATATGGGCTGGATGCAAAATATCTCACTCAAAAACTGTAGATATCTCACTGTTTAGTGAGGCAAAAATTTTCTGTCTACTTTTGAGTAGCGAAGCCGCTCACTGTGGCATATTTCAAAACAGGATGTAATAAAACAGGACATCATAAAACAGTACATGGTACGAAACAGGACCGATAAAAACAGTACAACACAAAACAGTACATGGTACACTAAAGTACATGTTACTAAACGTTAAGCTAGAGGATTTTTTCAGCTTGATTTGTTAAATATATTTTTTATTGAATACGTTTAGTAATTAGGATATTATCAAGTGGATATTTGCCTTCACCTAGAGTAATTAGACAGTATACTATATAGAATAATAATTGCTTTAAATTATAATAAAATATCCCTTCACCTAACAGTATATAACATTATGTGTTTTAATTTAAATGGCTAATACTCGATCGTTGCAAAATAGATCAAAAATTTAAATAAATATATAAATCATATATTTATTTTATTTATATATTTAATTAAATTTTTGATCTATTTTGCAACAATAAGTAAAACTTAAACAATTATTTGGAATTAAAACCTGCAAAATTGACTATTAACTATTTTGCGGTGTTCTCTTTTAATACGTACTGTTTTGCGTTGTACTCTTCCGTACCATGTACTTTAGTGTACCATGTACTGTTTTGTGTTGTACTGTTTTAATCGGTCCTGTTTCGTACCATGTACTGTAGCGTACCATGTACTGTTTTGTGATATCCTGTTTTGTGACATCCTGTTTTAGCACATCCTGTTGTGAAATGTGTCGTTTCGTATGAGACCCTTTTGAGTAGATATATTTTGAGTGAACCTGTACTTTAAATAACAATTTATTTTGTTTCATTTTCATTTCTTTTTATTGTTTTTACCTTCATCGTCTGAAGTTTAATAAATTAAGGAATCTCATATTTACTTAATTATTAAAATCAATTATATTAGACATAAACCAAAAATAATACGAATATATTGCATCCAGCCCATGTAGAATTCTACAACTGAGGAAAATCTACAAGTGAGACATCTCAAATGTAAGCCTACTTGGGCTGGATATACCCATTGTTTGTATTCTAAATTATCATAGTAAAAGGAAATTGTTCATCATAGTTGGCGAATTTATCAGAAGTAATAAAATTCGGGTTTGAATTATTCAAATCAAAAAATTTGAAGGTTTAGGTAAGAATCATAATTACTACTGAAAAAGAAGCTAACTATGATGAATTTTTTTTTCAGTTATGACAAATTTAGAAACCAACTTGGCTAATTCCAAAACTGGCCTCTAATATTTTAATTCTCAACAAAATATAGCTATTTAACCGGTTAAGTTCAGAATCGAAACTGCCTATGAAAGTTGTAAAATTTATTTTATGTAGAGTGCCAGAAAAATAATAATTGATTTTTTTTTAAATAGGTTAGTTTCAGCTGACAAACATTCAGCGCCGCCCCACAAGCCAGCAGTTTCTAGATTTCGGTTTAATATCTGGATTGTGTATTTAATATTGAAATTGAAATTATTTGTTACACAATATAGATTATGTTTTCCAGGTTTGCTATATATGGTTATATATAATTACCTTAACATCAAGGTGGGACTATCAAGACGACGGAAGTCCGGTCCCGAACCAATGAAACACCGAACCCCCCCCCCCCCCCCCACCAGACCGCAGCGACAAAACCACAAAAGCATTCAAAACACCTTGAACTAGTCAAATCACAATCACAACGCCCTAGCAAACCCTATCGACTCGCTACGCAATTGCCAACCTCTAGGCAAACTCGATTTTTTTTGTATTTAACGCATACATGCGATTTCTATATGAAATTTTATCAAGGGGTCGGCAACTGCGCAGCGAACCAACAAAACTCACCAAGGCACCGTGACTATACCTTGACCAGCCCAAAGCACCCTCAACATTCCTGCAGTTCGACCACTGAAGCCTGGTGGGACGACCGAACCTTCCAACACAAAGAATTCAATGGTACACCAGCTCGAAACCAAACCCCCATCGTCTTGACAACCTTACGCCGATGCAAAAATACTATCTGGCTATCAATCCAGAATAACCCAAAATTTCATAATTACCAATTGTTGCTCTGTATGAGTGTTAATGATTTCCGTAGTATATGCTTGAACCCATGTATCTAATATTGTTGGGACTAAGTTCTTTTTTAATAAATTGTACCACTGCAATATGCAAACCCCTAGCTGAATAGGTGGAAAAAAGTGAGTTAATTATACTCAATTGGTGGATAACGGCATTAAGGAGGCAATTTCCATCTCCCTCAATCAGATGAATATCCATTTGTATAAAAATAGGTTAATTTATATTTTATTTGTGTTATATTTGCAAGCACTGTATAACTATGTTACTAATATGAATTGAATGGTTGTAAAGGGAAAAGAAGTAAAACAAGCAAATAAAAATAGGTGACAATAACCCTACAAATATAAGGTGGTCATTATAATATTTATACAATTGTAGCATAGAAAAACAAGTCCACCACAGACCCAACACCCGTACAAAAGACAAAAATGAGCCGAGTAAAAAACCCCTGACAATTCCAATGCTGTAACTGTAGCCGCAACTCCACATTGCGCGCAATGAGAAATCCATTGCACACTTACCCCTCCATGATCGTAGTAATAACATCAATAGGCGTATTTCCATCAAAACGTTACACCAATATTTCCTTTGAATAAAGTATTGCTGGGCATTTGCTCCATTTAATCATATGATTTGTGATTGTCAAGAAAAAGGACCAGGAATTAAAAGTTAAATTTACTTTCATTGGAAATCACGGATGGATTTGAATTTAGCATCAGTTCATTTACTTATACTGATGCTAAATTCAAATCCATGATGCCCGATACAACTACCAAAATAACAATACAATGCAAATAGCAAAATAAATTAATATAAAATAATCCACAAACAGCCTTCACGTCGGTACTTTCCATTTTAACCAATGGTAACATACATACTCATACACACACATATACATACATGTACGCATATTCGCATAGATATAAATAGTGGATACACGGCACAAAATCGAACAAAATACAAAACAAACAGAAATTTTTAAATTTTAGAGTGTTTCAATTGATCCAAATGTCAAATTTTTATCCGCTTCAAGAGCCGACAAAATTCCTACATGAACAATACCTGGCTGACGCAAAACAGTTGTTTAACCACACAACTGTGAAATTATTATCACAAATTAAAACTAAACTCCCAATCCCCCATGCGGCATCCAAACCAACCGAAACACCCATTTATGCCCGGTTCCACAGAAAAACGATCAACGACCGGCAAGCTGTGCGCCAGTCAAACGGTTAAATGTCCAATTTTGGATGAATAACTTTTTAACTAATCGTTAAATATTAACACGGAACAAAACACACCTAATCAAGCCCGTGATGATCTCCCTCTGATCGCAAAAATACACCCCACATAAAACATTCATCAGGCGCACAACCAACCAAGCCGCCACCAGTCACTCCTCCGCGCAACCGGGCATTAGTGTTAAAAAATAAATTATAAAAATTTAAAGTGATGCAATATACATTTGGTAGATATCGTCCAAATTAGCAAAGAAACAAACTAATAACCAAATACATATTGTTACGATTTTGACTTGTCATTCAAGGTTCGAATCACTGGATTGTGAATAAATACAACTGCTTCAAATTTGAGCTCACACAAATTTATTTTCACAACACAATAATTATACAACACAAAATTAACAATTAATTATTCCAATTATAACACACTATTTAAGTATCACTTCAATAATCGCTTTAATAATCACTCTATTTAACCTTCACTATATCGCGTTTGAAATAAGACTATACATTCCACATGAATGTACGCCGTTATATACAAAAATATTTGTTTATAGGTACAATAATCCTGAATCCTCTTCAAGAATTGAGCAATGTTAGCATGTTAGTATGCAAATGACGCCTAAATGTTGAACGAAATCACAAATACAAATGAACAATTATTGAAATTTAGTTATTCTATTCTAATCTAGGTGTCACTGTAACAATATTGTCGCCTTAAGCAAAATCTCACCTTTGTGCTGAATAACACTAATAAATTTAATAAAATATACACAATAAATTAAATAATATTGTTACGATTTTGCCTTGTCAATCAAGGTTCGAATCACTGGATTGTGAATAAATACACTGCTTCAATTTTAACTCACACAATTTTATTTACACAACACAATTTATTATACAACACAAAATTCACAATTAATTATTACAATTATAACACACTTTTTAATTATCACTTTAATAATCGCTTTAATAATCACTTTAATAATCTTTCTATTTAACCTTCACTGTATCACGTTTAAAATAATACTCAGCATTCCACGTCAACGCGCGCCTTTATATACCAAAATATTTGTTTCTAGAATAATCCTAAATGCGCAGCAAATATGTTAGTATAGAAATGACGCCTAAATGTTGTTTATAAATTATAAATGTAATTGAACAATTAATGAAATTAACTTATTCTATTCTATTCTAGGTGTCACCGTAACAATATAAATCAAATTCCACTTAGCTAACAAGGCTTGCCGCCATCCTCAATTCGACCGAAAACAGGCTCAGTGGTATTATTTTCACCACTAAATGTTCATAATTTTTTAAAGTTTATAAAAAATTTGACAACAATCAAAAAACAAAAACAAAACAAATCCTCTCACACTGCACTATATTGTTACGGTGACACCTAGATTACAATAGAATAAGTTATTCAATAATTGTTCATTTGTATTTGTGTTTTCTGTCAACATTTAGGCGACATTTGTATACTAACATATTACCTCGGTTCATGGAGCGCATTCAGGATTATTCTAGAAACAAATATTTTGGTATATAAAGGCGTACATTGACGTGGAATGCTGAGTCTTATTTTAAACGTGATACAGTGAAGGTTAAATAGAGTGATTATGATTATTAAAGCGATTATTAAACTGATAATTAAATAGTGTGTTATAATTGAAATAATTAATTGTTAATTTTGTGTTGTATAATTATTGTGTTGTGAAAATAAATTTGTGTGAGTTCAAATTGAAGCAGTTGTATTTATTCACAATCCAGTGATTCGAACCTTGAGTGACAAAGCAAAAACGTAACAATATTATACACGTTTACATTACTCGATTGTTTGCTTTACGCTCTCAATAAATTTCCCATGCAAATATTTTACATGCATTAAAAATAAAAACTCGAATAATTCTAAAATTAAACTGAGATTCAAAGAAAATTTTCTTTTGCTACTTTTAATAATAACAAACCAATAAATTTTTAATACTTTACACTTAAATAATGCAAAAAACATGGTGAAATTATTTAATTTTAATTAAATTTATAAGAGCGCAAGCAAAACACGTAACACCATTTTCGTTTCCAGAGGTGCACCTCTGAAATAAGCTTTTGTATAGTACTGTACAAAAATACATTATATATAAAATATGTCACTATATTTGCCCGGAAATATAGACATAATCGGAAAAATTATATTTCAATATGCTTTAGTGCTTAAAAAAACCCGAAAATCTTCGGAACCATAAGTACCGATTGTGGAATTTAGCGTTCTCAACTTGGGATGATGTCTAAAAATAGTAGAAAAAATTCTGAAAATATTTGAATGTTATGATTGGCGATATAACCCTACACTTGGAGTCTTTGGCCAAAATCACTTAAGTCTTTAGTAATTCCAAAAATTATCGGAACAATGAGTGCTGAGTTTGGAATTTTATGTTTTCAACTTGGGATGGTGTCTAGAATTTATTAAAAAAAAATTGAAGACAATTTGCGAGTTGTGATTAGTGATATAACCCTACACGTGGCAACGTCAATTCACTTAATTCTTTGGCGGTAGGGCCAATCGCAACATTGAAATTTGTCAAAAACTATTGTCTTGAAATGTTTTCTACAAATTTCAGATACCATCCCAAGTGGAAAACACTAAATTCCTCCGGCACCCATTGTTCTGACGATTTTTTGAATCATTAAAGAACTAAGTCAATTTGGCCAAAGACGCTTGTAAGTGTAGGGTCATTTCGCCGATCACAACATTCAAATATTTTCAGAATTTTTTCTACTATTTTTAGACATCATCCCAAGTTGAGGTCACTAAATGCCACAACCGGTCCTTATGGATCCTCAGATTTTCTGAATTAAATTACTTAATTTTTTTTTTATTTAAAATGCATATAAACTTATTTTTTTATGCCGTTATTTGCAATACTTATCGTTTATTTTTATTAGTTTTAATTAAACCACGTGTTTCGAATTACAAACTTTTTTTCTTTTGAAGGTACACTTTGTGATAATTTTATATAAACAACACTAGTTTAAACATACAAACAACCCTAGATTAAGTATTTCTTCAATACTAATGGGAAATTGGATAAGCTGAGAAGTTTCGAGAAACATCGTAGGCGGCCAAATCCAGCCAGTTAATAAATTTAATAAAGTATTTCTTTCGGACTTAATCTTTTGTGAAATGTTGTAAACTTTCAGTTTACACGAAAAGTGTAAAAATAGAAACAGAAGAAATGTTTTACAATTTTTTTTCTCTTATTTCTAGTAAATATTTTAAGTCATACGAAAACCCTCTTTAGATCTGTCTTAAGAGATTTGGATTACTTATGACTATATCTGCGTTTTTCCCTGAAATATTTAAAAGTTTTAGCATGCTGTTAATTTCAGGTCAACTGGGTTTTGGGGCCGTATTCTTGAAATCGGTGGAAATTTCCCCACTTGGGTAATAAATTGTTTTAGAAATTTTTATATTACTCGAATTTTTTGCAGGCTACTTTATTGAACTTTTAAAATTTTTTATCCACGTTTCTTAATTCCCTACTAAGGGAAAAATTCCGTCTGGGTAAATCGATGTGAAATTATTCCCTTCGGGAGACAAATATTAGTAAACTTGAAAACAAATTTGAAAAAATGATTAAGGTGGATTTACATATCCGACGATTTTTCGGCGAAGCTGCTTGCCGCAGGAAATTCGGCGAGCGTTTTATTATCGATGATTTACATATTCGACGAATTTTCAACGCAGTTTTTTCACACATACATAAACAATATTTTGACACATATTTTTTTTAATTTGTAAGTGAATTTATATTGTAAATAATAAAACTTAAGGCCGATAAAATAAAATATAAACATAAACACAAGCATAAAGACAAGCTACAAGAAGTAAATATGATGTCAAATAGTAGAAAAAAAACAATTTTTTTTTTATCTATGTGTGCTGTGTCGTCGCGCCGAAAAGATAAATTTTGTTCATGTCTTCGCCGTGCCGAAAATTCGGCGAAGAAGTTCTTTCTGATTGGTTGAATGTGTCACGTGATGTTCGGCGCAGAAAAATCGTCGGATATGTAAATCCACCTTTAAAATAGCCAGCGAAACATTCGAATAATATATAGAGAACTAAAAAGCAAATTGTATTCTGATTGGGGAAATTTCCACCGATTTCATGAACAAGGGCCCAGTATAGGAACCAAGCGCACATTTTAGTGGAAAAAAAATATTCGATATAATTTCTTTTAACTGCTAGAAAAACGTACGTTCCACTTTTAATATTTTTTTAATCATAGCAGACGTATATCGAATTTTGATTTATTTGATTATTATTATGATTATTTATTACAAAAAAACTGACATTTTGTAATGACATTTCTTTTGAGCTGTATAATTTGTGTTCAAGTTGGTTTTATTATAATTATTAAATAATAAATTTAATAAATAAATAAATTTTACAGTTTAATTCAGTTCAATTTATAAAATAAAGTGATTTAATTGCCGGCGTGCATACATAGACATATAATATCAATTATATAGTAATATTTATGTGTTTGCGTCTGCATATCCTTAAAGTGACAAAATGAGTGCCGCGCCGATTGGTATTTTATATTATGAAATGCAACACCATATGCGGGTTTTGCGAAAAAGGTTACGGGATAAATTAAACTCCTTCGATGTACCTGAAAATCGGGAAGATGCTTTTTATTTTATTCTAATATATTTGTAAATACAATATTCATTTTTATTAGGTTTAAAGAGATGTACCGTCTGCCGATAAATATCGCGATGGAGTTTATCGAGGAAATCCGAGAGGTGGGCCAAATAATCGACGGCAAACAATAAATTCCGCTTCATTTAGAGGTAGGCATAAGTAATTTAAAATTTTTGAAGTTTTTACGATAAATTGTAAATGTTTATTATGTTTATTACATTATATATTTGTGTATTATGCTTTATTCCGTTCTAGATTTTAGAAGTATTAAATTTTTTTGCTAGTGGCAGCTATCAGAGAAGGGTTGGTAGTGACACACTAGCTGTCATGAGCCAACAAAAAATATCTAATTGTGTTAGGCGATATGCAACGATAATTGCGGAACAATTATCTTGGAAATACATTAGATTTCCCCAAACACCAGAAGAAATTAACAACACTAAAGCAAGGTAGGTACCAACATTAAAACATATTTATATTAAGATTTTTTTTTTTAACTATTTGTTTCTTAGTTTTCTAGAAGAATATGGTTTCCCTAATATACTAGGATTAATTGACGGGACTCATATTGCCATTACTGGCCTTAGAAAGGATATTGAGCACTCCTATGTTAATCGGAAAGGATTCCATTCGATTAATACACAATTGGTAATATTTTGTATGATAATTGTCATAACAATAATTAATAATCAATATTTTTAGATATGCAACAACAATTTACAGATAATAAACTGCAACGCTAGATATTCTGGGTTAGTATAGTATACCATATTTATTTACTTTAAATACAATAAATAATTATAATTAAATAAATTTCATACCTTAATGAAATTAATTTCTAATGTTCATTACAGTTCTACTCACGATAGCTACGTTTGGGCATGCAGTCAAGCTTTCGCTTTTCTACAACTGCGGCACGAGACTGGTGAGCAACACGAATGGCTGTTAGGTAATACAAATAAATATTCCCTTTATTACTTTTTATACATAAATTAAATTTTCATTCATTCTAGGTGATAGTGGATATCCACTACAGCCTTTTTTGTTGACGAACATCCAAAACCCCAGGGTGCCACAAGAGAAAGAATACAATAGAATGCATTGTAAGATTTGCAGTAAAGTTGAACGTTGCATCGGTTTGCTTAAAAATCGGTTTTAGTAAATAAAAACAAAAATATTTTATATTTGAACATTAACTTTATGTTATTGCCTATTTTAGCTGTTTATTAGGAGAACGTAAATAACGTTATGATCCGCAAATGGTGACAAATATCATTACATCTTGTGTAATTTTACATAATATACTTGTCAACCATCAAATTTACGACGACGATTCTCCAACAATGATCAATAACAACTTGTCAAGCAGAAATACCGAGAGAGGCTCTTTATTTAGTGCCGGTCAACAGAATCGCAATTGGGTTTTGCGTTTTTTGAACTCGAGGGCAACTTAGAGGAAGACAAATCGGTAAGTATAAAAGAGGTGAGTATAAGAAATAAGTAAGTAAGTGGATGAAGTAAGTATACAATACAAGGAGGTGGTTTTAGTGAGTAAAAATCTCACATACCATGTATAATGCTGATCCATACTAAACTTAGTATGGACCGGGTATAACATCCATTTGGACGGTGTCTTGGAAGATTTCCTCCTTCTTTATAAATAAAAAAAAATATGGTAAACACATATATTTATAGCATGTATAATTAATTTCGTTTATTATTCATATTTGACAACAGTTCATTGTTTTTTTAGCAAAGTATTATTCTCTTTCATTTCCAATAAAATTTCTTGCTGAACAACGTTGGCCACTTCCTGTTTTTCAACCAGACGCCTTTGTAGCCGATTCGATTCTTCCTGGAGTCGAATAGATTTTAAAATCGATTCCATTATCGTTGCTTGCTGAAAATATTTTTATTTGATAACCAGAAATGAATATAATATATAAATTGTACATACTCTTGGTCGTCTGTTGTACCTAACTCTTGGAGAATTCATACTGAAACTATCAGTTGGTACATTACTGTCATCTCTATTAAGTGTTGGTGACCGTTTTGTGGTTGGCGCTAACTGATCCGACATATCACCAAGATCCGAATTTTGGATATCGGCTGCTTGAGCGGTATTAAGCACTTCAATTATCAACTCAACCGTTTGCTCGGCAATTATCTAAAGTTATAAAATTTCGTTATCTTTTAATTTAATTTTTTTTATTCTTACAGGACCATCTATCGCTGGTTCGCTTTCCAAAACACGAACATCGTGTGAAGTCCCAGCTGCTGTAGAAGGCCGGGAAGATCGACTTGGAGGAGAAGCTGACTAAATTAAATATTTATGTATTATCTTTATTTATTTATTAACTAGCTGACCCGGCGAACTTCGTACCGCCTCAAAATCAATAAATGTTGTTTAAAGTTATTATAGCTTAATTAAATTGAGTTTTTTTATTAAGATTAAATGAATTTCTCTCTCTCTCTCTCTCTGGCACTATATCCCATCAAGAGATTTGGCCGGCTTAAATGAGGTTTAATAATCATATTTTCATTTCGGATAATGACTAATGAGTGATTAATTCATTGATCCTAAACCAGCCGTGCAATTTTTTCCTTGTCACTACCGGGAATTGAACCCGAGACCTCCAGGGCGGATAAAATGAATACTCCAAATTAATTAAATTCAATCAAAATGAAATATATTTTAATTACATTGAAATAAATGTAATTCACGTGGCAGCATGGCTTTCGTTTTATTGAATTGATTCGAAATGATTCGCGTAGCATTGTTGCACTACTTTCTTTTAAACTATTTCCTAAGTAGGTTGCAATAGGGTCGATTCCCTTCAGTAAAACATCTTGTGATATACGACATTTTTTGTTTTATTGTCAGGTGCGAGAACGAACAAAGCGGATGGTTTGCCGACACGTGAACATGCTATGTACCATTGGCCGTTAGAGAAACATTCATTTTCTAGATTCAGGCCACAAACACTCAAGGATGGGCCTTGTGATTTGTTGATCGTCATGGCGAATGCAAGACGAATCGGAAATTGAATTCGTTTAAACTCGAATGGCATATCGGTTGGGATCATCGGAATTCTCGGAATGAGAACTTCCTCACCTTTGAACTTTCCTTGAGATTTCTCAAAGTAAAACGCGTTCCGTTATATAGTTTTGGTTGATTCAGGTTTCGTAGCATGATGATTACCGGCAACACACCAACTTTCAGTTATAAATTGTGCGGGGGCAAGTCAGCCAGATCTAATGAATTTAAAAATTCAGTTGGATAGTTGGTTGCTTCGTCTTTGTTTGTCACACAGTCGATAAATTTGAAGGAATGAAGTGGACCGACGATTAGATTTTGAATTGTGAAACTTAAGTGATCCCCATTTTTGTTCTTTGCCGCAAGAATTACTCGTTCACTCACCCAATTGTGATTTTTGTGGTTAGTAATATTGTTCGGGAACAGTTTGTTGATGAGCTCGTCTTTCGTTGAGACAAAATTGCAAAAGTTCTGAGGAAACGAAATCAATCTGTTCGATTCGTCGACCGGAACACAGCCATTACCGATAGTCAGCAATTGCTTGGAGAAATCTTCGGCAGATGGATCGTTTAACCACAGACAATCAAATAAAATTTTTCGTTCGAGCTAAAAAATGAAAACAAAAAATATTTCTGACAGTTCCAATGTCATCGTTGTATCTGTCATTTTTTGTTAAACTGCGTATACGTTTACGCAAAAAAACAAAATATTTTTGGTTGTTTGCGGCTATTTACAGAAAATGAACTCGCAGTTTAAATTTTTACGATGACATAGAATGAAATATCTCTGTTAGGTTGTCTCTGGTTTAACAATGCAACTCGCATGTTTGTCGTCAGCTGAAGTTTCATCACATAGCGCCACGCAGAGTCGATGATTTGAGGCAAGCGTTTATTTCATCGACAGCGGTCAATCTAGGAATCACTGGTATTTTTTGACGGAAATCGCCGGACAGTTGAATCATTGCGCCTGCAAAACATCTTGAGTCATTGCGTAGATCTTTCATAGTTCTACCGAGTGCTTTCAATGCGCGTTTTTGCGCCATTGTACATTCATCCCAGATGATGATTTTACTTGCTACCAAAACTTTCGCCATTGCTGAATGTTTCGCAATGTTGTAGTCGGGTTTTCCGCCGATTGAAGGTCTAACGACAAATTCAACGCTGAGCAACTACTACAGCAATATTGGATGACGCACGAACAGTGGCCAAAATCAATGATTTGAGGAATGCCTTGCCAGTTCCACCGGGCGCATCGAAGAAAAATAATCCACCATTTCCATCATGAATTATAAAGCTAAGTAGATAAAATAAAAAAAAATGGATAAAAAATAAAATAGAAATGTGCATGCAGCCTCCAGTCGTATTCGTATCCAGTACCTTGCGGTGCAAGTGCCGAAGCTTAACCAGTGCACTACTCGTCACATACAAACTACACCTACAAAATTCATATAAAAAAAAAGATTTTTTTATTAGATTTTTGGGGCTTCCCTTTTGAGTTTTTCCGACTTTTCTTTTTTCCTAAACCACCACTGTATTGAGACGAACAAAATAAAAAAAACAAAATGTACTAAATATATGAGAAAATGAATTTTCTTGATAACTTTTTTTTTGGTGAATTTTTCCAATGTTTTAATAGTTATTATGCTATTCGGAACGGAGTCAAATCCAACAAAACAAAGATCATAAAAATCGGTCCAGCCGTTCTTCAGTTATAAATGGTGTAACTAATCCGACTTTGTTTTATATATATAGATAGATAAGCAGAAGAAATAAAAAAAATTGGATAAAAAATAAAATGGTAAATGTGCATGCAGCCTCCAGTCGGATTCGTATCCAGTATCTTGCGGTCCAAGCGCCGAAGCTTTAACCACTGCACCACTCGTCACATACAAACAACACCTACAAAATTCATATAAAAAAAGGTTTTTTTATTAGATTTTTGAAGCTTCCCTTTTGAGTTTTTCCGACTTTTCTTTTTTCCTAAATCACCACTGTATTGAGACGAACAAAATAAAAAAAACAAAATGTACTAAATATATGAGAAAATGAATTTTCTTGATAACTTTTTTTTGGTGAATTTTTCCAATATTTTAATAGTTATTATGCTATTCGGAACGGAGTCAAATCCAACAAAACAAAGATCATAAAAATCGGTCCAGCCGTTCTTCAGTTATAAATGGTGTAACTAACCCGACTTTGTTTTATATATATAGATAAGCAGAAGAAATAAAAAAAATTGGATAAAAAATAAAATGGTAAATGTGCATGCAGCCTCCAGTCGGATTCGTATCCAGTATCTTGCGGTCCAAGCGCCGAAGCTTTAACCACTGCACCACTCGTCACATACAAACAACACCTACAAAATTCATATAAAAAAAGGTTTTTTTATTAGATTTTTGAAGCTTCCCTTTTGAGTTTTTCCGACTTTTCTTTTTTCCTAAATCACCACTGTATTGAGACGAACAAAATAAAAAAAACAAAATGTACTAAATATATGAGAAAATGAATTTTCTTGATAACTTTTTTTTTGGTGAATTTTTCCAATGTTTTAATAGTTATTATGCTATTCGGAACGGAGTCAAATCCAACAAAACAAAGATCATAAAAATCGGTCCAGCCGTTCTTCAGTTATAAATGGTGTAACTAATCCGACTTTGTTTTATATATATAGATAGATAAGCAGAAGAAATAAAAAAAATTGGATAAAAAATAAAATGGTAAATGTGCATGCAGCCTCCAGTCGGATTCGTATCCAGTATCTTGCGGTCCAAGCGCCGAAGCTTTAACCACTGCACCACTCGTCACATACAAACAACACCTACAAAATTCATATAAAAAAAGGTTTTTTTATTAGATTTTTGAAGCTTCCCTTTTGAGTTTTTCCGACTTTTCTTTTTTCCTAAATCACCACTGTATTGAGACGAACAAAATAAAAAAAACAAAATGTACTAAATATATGAGAAAATGAATTTTCTTGATAACTTTTTTTTGGTGAATTTTTCCAATATTTTAATAGTTATTATGCTATTCGGAACGGAGTCAAATCCAACAAAACAAAGATCATAAAAATCGGTCCAGCCGTTCTTCAGTTATAAATGGTGTAACTAACCCGACTTTGTTTTATATATATAGATAAGCAGAAGAAATAAAAAAAATTGGATAAAAAATAAAATGGTAAATGTGCATGCAGCCTCCAGTCGGATTCGTATCCAGTATCTTGCGGTCCAAGCGCCGAAGCTTTAACCACTGCACCACTCGTCACATACAAACAACACCTACAAAATTCATATAAAAAAAGGTTTTTTTATTAGATTTTTGAAGCTTCCCTTTTGAGTTTTTCCGACTTTTCTTTTTTCCTAAATCACCACTGTATTGAGACGAACAAAATAAAAAAAACAAAATGTACTAAATATATGAGAAAATGAATTTTCTTGATAACTTTTTTTTTGGTGAATTTTTCCAATGTTTTAATAGTTATTATGCTATTCGGAACGGAGTCAAATCCAACAAAACAAAGATCATAAAAATCGGTCCAGCCGTTCTTCAGTTATAAATGGTGTAACTAATCCGACTTAGTTTTATATATATAGATAGATAAGCAGAAGAAATAAAAAAAATTGGATAAAAAATAAAATGGTAAATGTGCATGCAGCCTCCAGTCGGATTCGTATCCAGTATCTTGCGGTCCAAGCGCCGAAGCTTTAACCACTGCACCACTCGTCACATACAAACAACACCTACAAAATTCATATAAAAAAAGGTTTTTTTATTAGATTTTTGAAGCTTCCCTTTTGAGTTTTTCCGACTTTTCTTTTTTCCTAAATCACCACTGTATTGAGACGAACAAAATAAAAAAAACAAAATGTACTAAATATATGAGAAAATGAATTTTCTTGATAACTTTTTTTTTGGTGAATTTTTCCAATATTTTAATAGTTATTATGCTATTCGGAACGGAGTCAAATCCAACAAAACAAAGATCATAAAAATCGGTCTAGCCGTTCTTCAGTTATAAATGGTGTAACTAACCCGACTTTGTTTTATATATATAGATGTATAATAATGAACAATTCAATGCATGTATATTTTTTTACCTACTCTGAGGTTAAAGCCACTTTCAAGGTTTGAATTTCCGTCGAGTACCTGGAGATTGCACATTTGGACAATCTTCCAGTCTCATTCGGACATAACCGTGGCTTCGTCGCCAAGCCAATCGTCTTCAACCTCAACATTTGTTATCGGAGCAATTCCACTACGGGTGCGGTGATTCGTCATAATTTTCAACTTATTTTTCACCTTGTAGCGTAACGAGTTCCATGTCTGGAAGTATTTAAATGTATTAACACTTTTAGATTGTACTTATTATACTTAATCTATAAATAAATACATCTTTCCATTGTTCGGCATTTTTATATAGAGGTCCAATGGCGTTTAATGCTTCGGCAATTGACTCCCAAACCGCTTTTTTATCGTTGGCTCCTCGTGCGGTTGCGTGTTTTCCTTTAAGTAAAGTTATTATTTACTAACTCGTTGTCTCGACTGTAATTAATTTTTTTTAAACTTAGTTTGTACTTATTAAGTTAAATAAATAATTTTAATAATATTATTAATATAATATTATAAACACATACCATTAGCGGATATTTGTTAAAAAAAAATTCAATTTGAAAAACGTTTATTATTTGAAAATAAAAATTTTTTTATTATAAAATAACGATTATTTTTTTTATACGTACCCTCCTACGTACTGATAAAATTTTGTCTAAATTTAGATAGTTTTTATGCAGGTTTCATACACAAAATTTGTATAGCAATTTGGTTGCATACATTCATTTTGATTTAAATGGAAAAAATTATATCGAATATTTTTTTCCACTAAAACGTGCGCTTGGTTCCTATACAGATCTATTTTGATACTCTTAGTTTTATTTCATAAAAATTCATGATCCATTTAGATTGTAATGCAACAACATCCAAAACCACAACGCTTCATAAAATATTTCACAGAACTGGAACTGAACAAAAATAAAATTTAATTTGTTTGTGTTGTAACCGAACCATTATTTATATGGAGATAACTTTTTATTTTCCATACTTCCATTTTACGTTTATTTTAAGATAAAAAATATAAAAAGTAAAAGCTTACAAATAATGCAATTTGATTGACAAGTTCAAAATGGTACTGCAAGATTCCATCTCTTAGATAAAAAAAATGAACAACAAAACAATTATTATTTTGTCTTAGCTATGAAAATCGATCATGTATTATCTTAAATCGGGATCTTATAGAGAAAACCAACTAAGTGAACAAAATTTTTGTAAATGCTATACTTTTCAACATCATTGTTACACCATCGAATAAGATGGTCCAACCAATTTGTGCAAAAGCTTGTAGTTTAATTTCGAAAAGTTAATCCGCCTGGACTGTAGAAAGTTTAGAATTTACAAAAAACTACAAAGAATTAAAAGTTTAAATAAATTTATAGATTAAATTTTTTTTTTAAATTCCTGCAGAAATTATGATTTTTGATTTTACAAGACAGTTTTCCCAAAAGTCCGGTAAGTTTAATTTTTCGCTTTAGGAATTAAGAGTGGTGTTTTAAAGTTTAAATGACGAATTTTGATAATAAAATTCTTGCCTGTATCCCACGCTATAGTTTGGAAGAATTTTAAATTTAGCTCGAGCAGAAACGAACGAAACTGTTAAGGGAATTTACGATCAAAAGTGTTTGTTACTGATACCTAGAATACTCCGTTGCGAAATTAAAATTTCTGAACTCTATTAGTTGACCGGACCGAGTTAAATATTTATGTCATCTTTCCGAATTAGTATTGACGCAATTCTTATTTTTAAATGCATCACGTTGAACTTCCGGTTTAGCAATATTCGAATATAATCTTATAACTTATCGTTTTATCCAAGGGTCTTTGGCAAATTACAAGTATAAAGGAACTTGTTAAAAGTTTACTACCGTGAAATGATAACGTAAGATTTAAGAAGGATAGTGGTCTAATATATAATTTATAGAACACCACTGTAATTAATAAAACTTTTCAGTGGACAGACTAACATAACTCGTAGTATCTGAACCGTGCTTTAAAGACACAAACTAAACATTTTTAACACTCTCCAAGTTACAACGAGGATATGCAATTTACCAGTATATTGTGGATTGGTGAACTAAGGAGGTTAAGTGCACTGAATAATAAAATCGGTCAATGGAATCAAAAACTGTTACGTATAAATTGCATATGTGGTAAATAAAATTTGCCAGAAAAACCACAATTTCCATAATAAAAAATACAGCATCTACTTTATGTGAAACACAGCATAATCCTTATGTAAATAAAAAAAAAATAAACTACTCGAAAAAAATCCTTTACATTTTTTATACCGGAATTATATTCAACAATCCGACCTCATTACTTCAAACCACAATCAACATTTTTTTATATAAAATTTTTCAATTGATTTAAAATCAATGATATCTCAAATTATCGATAAAAATCCTGGTTATACATACAACCACTACAATGTCGGAGCATAAACGAAAATTCCATTTGAATATATGAAATATGTAGTATGTGCACATTGAACATTCAACTCAAGTCCAACATAATTCGGTAAAGTACTCGTATATGATACTAGCAAAAAAAACTACTATTATTTTGTACTAAAACTACTTTTAAACTTTTAGTTTATTTCGGTTCATTGAATATTCCAAGCCCCAATATGAATAAGAGAGGAAAACATAACTAAAATCTAACAATCAGCCTTTTATGTAGTTCTTGAGTTTTCCCAACTTTTTTTTAAAATTTTTTTATTAGTTGGATTTGGCAATAAAATTTTTAAAGTCGTTATTATTGGGATAACCCAATTTTTATGATTTCGATTGAATTTATTTTATATTTTCGTATACGGCAAGCAGTGAATCCACATATACCGGCGCCTCAAAGATGGAAATGAATTTAAAATTAAATCACGGAAAGTTGTAAAACACTTAAAGAACGTTTTTGTTGTTGTTTTCGGTTTGGGGAAATTTTCTCGAACGAGATTTGAATTTTTATGATTTTAGAGAGCTATTGAATACATAAATAAAAAAATTTAATTGATCGATTTGTGTACGCAAACTTGAAAACTATTGGAAATATAAATTATGTACAAAATAGAAAAATATATTTTAAATTATACGAGTATATAGTACTGTTTATTATGATGATTACTGGTACTGAACACTGTAATATTTAAACATGTCACTCAAAAATAACGCCACTCAATAATAATAAATAATATATTGGAAAATTTACCCTCGTTACTTTGGCATCTCCATCTACACTCAAATAGAAATTTAATTTTTTATTCACAATACAACAACAAAATTTTCATTTTTCTGATTTGGTATTAATATTCAAGTAACCATTGAAACGTAATGGACATTGAAAATTATCCACAAAGTGTTTTATCTACAACCGAGTTGCATAACTTCATTATTAATTGCTCGATTATATAGTTTTAGGGGAAGCAATTATGACAAATGTAACCTGAGCACCGTTCATCGAGCCAAATCAATTTACACGACAAAGTCAGCCGGAATTCTATCAAAGCCTGCCGAATACAAGGTACAAGGTAACTGGAATTCATATAGCTCAAATGGAACCAAAAAAAATTTTCCGGCCACATAAATTTTCTGTCAAAAATTTTACATGGTCAGTAATTAACACTCTTTATGTTATTGGCAATGTTTCCGTCTAAAGATATAGATAGTACACCACTTAATGTAAATAGACTATTACCATATATTAAATAGCTCAAATATAGGACAGACGCGTTCTTTTTTCTCTTATCTTCTCTTGCAATCTATATAAAAACGATAGATAGTAGTGCACCCTTGGCATGCTAGTCCAATTTGCTCTTTGCTGTATTATTTTTTATTATAAATCGTTTTATTCTTTTGCCCTGAATTACTTTTACATATCCGGAAAAATAATGTATCTCAATACACACAACATTAGTACAAAATATAGCCCGCCCAGGGTGTATCAGAGCTCCGAATTGAAATTTAGAAGAGGTTTGGTCGACGAACGCATTCGAATGATCAAGTTTCGTAAACGGACCACCGGAATACCGCCAACTATTTGAAAGTTGTAAACCGCACTGTACAATTTGTTTTTGTAACTATAAATTAATTTCTCTCTATAAACAAGTGTTTTAATTAAAATTTTTATTTACAGCGCTAAATTTTACTATTGTTGTTCACATCAACAACGTCAACACTTCTGTAAAATGATAATCCTATTCCTTCGCATGCAAATGCTAAAAATATAATAGTTCGTTAGTTTTATGGCTCGACATAGGATATAGACTTATATAGAATTTTCCACAAATTGTCGATTTATTTTATTGACTATGATTTGATTGATATTTTTAGGTCCATTGTTAAAATAGTTTTAGGCATTTTGCTGTGATTTTTTTTAGTAAGTATTTCGAAATAATCAAATTTATATAGTTTTTCATTTTAAAGCTTCGGGTTTATGATGAACATTACAATTTTTTTTATATTTTCCCGATTCCGGGAGATGCAAACATAAAATAAAAATGAGTCCAATTTGGTCATTTTAAATATATATCTTTTGCTATTCGCTTGATTACATAGCTTTTATCGATTCATCTTTCACAGCAGCCATAATACAAAACAACAACGATAAACACAAAAAGTTATAAAAATTAATGAAAAAACATTTTCCAGAAATTCAATTTATCGCATATTTATTTTTCAAAGAAAAGTCCTAAAAATACTTTCGGATATAAAATATTTTTTATGTTTTATTCCCTGTAAACTTTTATTGAGCTCTTCCAACAACAAACACTATGAAAATACGGTATAACTTACAGCATCAGATCAGTTAGTGAAAGACGAAAATAAGAAAACGAATATTCAAATCAATTGAATTGTTACAATTTGAATATTTGAAACGTATCTATCGGCATCAGTATCTTGTCTATACACAAAGGAAAATTGATTGTGAAGAAAACGTTATCCATATACTGAAAGATTTGAAGAAGCGCAGAATGAGCACATAAACTGAATGACGACACCGCGCTTTACAATAACAACATAAGGAGAGAAAAGTTAATGGATTGATTTCTGATTTTGATATTTTGTTGATTTCTTATCTTGAACACATACTTTGGTAAAATTAAAACGGATAAAATGAAAATCTATTTTATATAAATCACGACGAAGAGTTTTTCCATAAATTAAGTCTGATTTACTGCGAAGTCGTTTTTTTTGTTTGGTGCACATGTCACCTATATATGTCACCATGTCACCTATATATTTAATCGGTAAACAATCCAGCTTGGGCGTGACATTCACTCAGAGAAAATTGCTCATGTGTAGTTAATTAACGAGATTTTGTGAATTTAGTGACATCTTTAGAGTAGCATTAAAAGTAGTTTTATAAAAAACCGATTGCGAAAGTGAACATTACGAAAAAGTGTTATTGGTGTTTTACAATATATCTAAAATAAATTTTGTGATTTAAAAACACATATGGAAAGTGAATTAATAATACGTAAACGTAAAAATCGGTTTTAGGACCACTTTTTCAATCATTTTGCCACATTTTGATTCTTTCGTTGCGATTCTTTCCTCGTTTTCTTCCCATTAACGAGAACGCGGTTTGGGTTTCGGTTATTATTACCCTTAGTAACTCGTAACGGTACAGATTCGAAGATACGATATTCAAACCACATGGTTTGAAGAATGAGATCAGGAACGAATTCTTGATCCAGGTTTAAACCTTCTCGTTATAGAAAATTGGTTCTCTATCAAGTTAACTACCACGGTCTATTGCTCCAGCTTTGGCTCATCGGATTGGGGTGGGTGTAGGTAGCGCTTGTACATAGATCTTGCTAGACCGTACAAAAAAAAAATTACAAAAAGGAGAAAAAGAAGGCAGACTAGCGCTTCATCCAAACAAAATCAGTTAGATCTCATCCTTATGCAACATGCAACAAAAATAATCAATTAGCGATTCATTTTAAAACCACGTGAAATTGGTCAGAATATTCATGAATGCTTAAATATAGTAGTAGTAATTAAATTTTAAATTTAGCTTTGAGATTTTCAATTATTGGTTACTTAATTTAAAACCAAGAAAAGAAAAAATATGGAACAAGAATTTATGCAACTACAATATTTATATCAACAAAAAAAAATTTCATTAAACACAGTACTATAATTAGTGTACAAAAAATTTCGATTCTAAATTGACTTGTCCGACTTATTCAAGATGGCGTCAAGCAAATAAGTCTGTAATAAATCGGTGTTTGGGACACAGCCTAAGATGCATAAAAACAAATCTATAGTAATATTTGAATTAAATTTGAATTAATATTAATCAAAAAAAAAAATTATTAACAACTAACATTAATGTTTCATGCAATGGGCTAGTGCGTCCCTGATCATCCGTAATATCCAAACAGGTATACTAATTCATTAAAATAATTTCATTGGAATTCTACTTACTCATTTAGGTTGTACGTAGAATAAAAACATGTTTAGCTTTGGTTTCATTTTGTTTTTCCTTCGGGTCTCAATTTTCGTAGCTTCATATACCATGAATAATAGCGTTTATAGGTATAAGAGGGGTATGACGTGACGTAGCTATGTTGTAAATTGTATTTGATTATGCCTTTATACTTTAATTCGTAGCTTTCGTACAGTATACAACCAAAATTTGATTTACCAACAATTCCCGTATATGATGACGAAGTGGCAAATCTTTGAAACGGGATAGTTTCTACAAATAAAATCGGTGAAAGACTTACGTTTACTCTGCTGTCCTGTATCCTCCACTAATGTATATATGTTCACCTTCCACCATTCCTTTAGGTTTATTTTGCACTATTTTTGTTCCGGTACAATCACATACACTGGTTATAAAACCTTTCCACATATAACTTTTATTTAAATTAGTTGAGTTAATTATATGAGATAGTTGGATATCTTTAAAACCTTATTATTTTCGTAATTTATTTAATATTTCAATTATATATAGTTCACTTTTGTTTAGTTTTAATTATACTTATTAATTATAATTTCAGCACTTTGACAACAGAAAAAAATCGAACCGAGCTAACCTGGTACAACCAGCGGTCATAACATCTTCTTCACCAACAAACTACCAACAGTTTGTAGGTGAAAGGTAAAGAAACGAGGGAAGAATCACGATGAAAGAATCAAAGTGTGGAACGGCGAATTGATTTTTACCTTAAGTTTAGCACACGGCCTAAGTTATTTTCAGTATTCTCAGGAAGATTCCGGAAGCAGTGTAAATTACGAGCATTGTTGTACACTACCAAAACTTATGGTAGTTCTATAGATTTCTCTAGTTAATATGGATTTTAAATTTATTTAAAAGTTTTATTTTAAAAATAGTAGTTTTTAGTAATTTTTAATCAAATTTGCACGTGTTTTAATAGTACGTAACTCGAGTCGGTCGATATATTAACAAATAATTTATGTGATTTAGTATTAAAATGTTAAATTATTTGGCCACTAGAGTAATTAAAAAATTACCTACTAGCTAGACTGAAATTTTATCATACTGCCTAACGTAAAGTAAATAAAAATAATGAGAAAATTGAAAATTGAGACTTTAATATTATTTTCTAGGTTGTCGACGCTATCTACATTGTCTAAATCAATCATCGTAATCTTCCGCGCCATTCTCCGATTATTAAGAATAATCGAAGGATCACGTGATCGCAAAACTGTACATTTCTTGTATGGTATCTACGAGTATCTTAAACTGTTAACATTATACATCTGTTGTTTGGATTCCACAAAAACGTCGTGTGGAACACAAAATTAATTATCATCAGCAGATCATTAAACGATGAAATCCCAACCTGATAGTAAAAGAAACACAAAGAATCATCGAAATAAATAAGTTAAAGTTCTATACTTATCTGATAATCCACATACGCACTGAAAACTATTGTTGTACCTAAAGGTAGATATTTCCTTTAGGTACAACAATAGTTTTCAGTGCGTATGTGGATTATCAGATAAGTATAGAACTTTAACTTATTTATTTCGATGATTGTTTGTGTTTCGATTTTATTAAATACATTAAAGTTGCATTATATAACTAATTTGTGACAGCAAGGTTTCTATTTTTGTTAAAATTTGACAAGTCTAAAAATAAGAAAAAATATTGTAGTAGATTTATGACACTACCCAAGTATAACAAAACGGAAAAAAATATTAATGTACTAGATTTTTTCCGAAAATATGATGTATTATTCGGAAAAGGTTGAACATTTTGGATTTTTTGTGTTGGTGAGAATAAAATAATGTACACGATATTAAAATCATTCATGTTAGCGACACCATTATCTGTGTAAAGTGAAAATTTTATTGTTACTATAAAATATAGTGAATAATTAAAATATATAAATAGTGTTAAAAAAATGGTTCTAAAAGTTAATAATAATTTTTGTTAATAAAATTTGTGTTGTATTGTGATTTAATAAAACAACTATGCATATATATTTCGAATAAAAAAAACTTGAATATTAATCTAAAATATTTTGTTTTATTTCCTTAAAAATATAATCGCGTCATAATATTAATTCACATAAGCCCCACCCTTTGAAAGCACGTGCGCACTCACACATGCACAAGTTTTTATTTACTCAAATTCATCATTTGTCCGACTTTTCGCGACAACATTCAAAGGAAATATTTAAATACTTCGGACACTTTTGATGACAAAACTCGGTGATGATTTCATCAAAATGTCAGAAAAATGCCGATCGGAAATAAAAATACTTGGGTAACCATGAACATATTTCGTACCAAATATTATGGTAAATTAATTAGTAAAAATGTTCAAAGTTAGTGGTCTTTATAGCGTTAATGTTAAAATTTAGTTATTATAAATTTGTTATTAAAAAAAAGAGTGAGTCCATTAGTACTCTCAAGGAGATGTGTAAACATGGCGTGTGTACAGTTTACTTTTAAGTAAGAAGAAATTAAATTTTAGAAAACCAGAGTTTTTCATTTGCTTATTATCTTCAAATTGGTATACTATTCTTTCGGTATAATCGGCGCAATTGGCTTATGGTAGCTAACTGCAAAAATAAGATACACATCCCTTTTCCGGCCCGCGATCACAATTGTGTGTGTACGAAAGTGAATCATGAAAAACACCATTACAAATGGTACTTAATAAACACATTTTTATTAACTACTTTTTTTTATTTCGCAAAATTATTTTCAATATTTTCAGAAAGTTTAAAAAATCACTCGATCGATTTCGAGTTGTTAGGTCATCATTAGGAGTATCTACTTCCTAACAAGTGACAAGATGACCTAACAAGTCAAAATCGATCGAATGATTTTTTAAACTTTCAGAAAATATTCAAAATAATTTTGCGAAATAAAAAACAAGTGGTTAATAAAAACGTGTTTATTTAGTATTAGTGTGTTTCGCCAAGTGCCTACGGAAAATAGCGTAAAAAGTATTACAAATGGTTATTTTCATGCACATTTGTGTGCGGTGGACTTATACTTAAACAAAAAATTTTGTCTGACCGGAAAAGGGATAAACTGTAGACTCTAACTTTACTAATTTTCTTTGAAAACTGCGTTATTAGTCATCCTTAATCTCGTGGTAGGTATATTTCGATCTGAGTTCAAGTGCAAATCGAATTCTTCTCGCAGGAAGTTTATAAATATTCAGCTTGAGGAGCAGCAAAATCAATATTGAAATCGCCGCTCATAATCATCGGGTAGTCTCCTTGGAGAAATTTTGGAATTCTTTCAGTATATGGAGCAGGAACGAAATGTATGAACTTGATTATATCTTCGACAGCTTTATTTAGCGAGATGTATACAACTACAGAAAGCATCTTATTCCTATTGAGAAGCTGAAGTTCAGCCACGCATACATCGCTAATGGGTTGTGTTGTTTCGCTCATACCAGTTGTCTGTTGTACCTGCTGTATAAGTTCTACTTAAATTTTTATATAATGCTACTCCGGCTGCCAAGTGACTTTCTCTCATGAACTGAACGCAACATTCACAATTAGTAATATTAACGTGCCCGGCCAGGTCTTGAAAAGCAAGAGAATTGAGCATCCCTGCGTGCCTGTATCAGTTAGGTCGAGCTGATATAATCTGGACTCTGGCATTTCAATATTAAAAACAAGACGTCATTATAACCTAGTACACAATTCGCCATTACAACCTGCGCTGGACTTGGCCGTTATGTGGTGAGGCGTGCTACCTCATTTTGAAGAGGATCCATTGGGTTGCATTTTTACGTCCTTATTCCTTTTAGTCGTCCTTAGTCTTTTATAGAGACTCGTTACGCGTGATAAAGCAACATACACAAGTTGTTGACTGCGTTTTTTATAGTAAGAGTATGCTATCTCGTTGTAGGAACAACCCTATAATGCAAAAATGGTGGTGGTACACACATTATTTAAAAAAAAAATTTGTTTTGTTTTTTCTGATTGATGAAAATGTATCTATTTCAGTTTTTAAATTAGTTTTTTTGTTTTTCTTACTATTCATACCGGGTGAAGTTTTCAAGCTGGAACTTTCAGATATCTCGTAAAATAAGCCCCTACGGTAAAAACGACCATTATCAAAATTAAATCATTCTGGAGCGGAAATACCTTAGTGCAAAAATTAGAACCCCTGCCTCTGTTTGTAAGGGGAGCGGGGGAAACTTGGAAACTAAGATAGGAACCCCTAAAGTACCTAGGATTTCTTTGAAACATTTTTTTCGATTCATGATAGATGGCGCTGTACTGTAATAGGCGATATTAAATATTTTAAATATTTTCGATTTCTCCTACTGTGAACATTATGCGATTCTGCAATATGTTTCAATTAAAATTAACACGTTTTCAATGTAAATACTTGAAATTAGTTTTAAACAAATTGTATTTCTTAAATTAAAAAAAAACTACTTTTAGCGTAACCCAGGAACAACGATGGCAATGATTTTGCATAGGAACATGCGACTAAATTTGTTTTCAAATAAATGATATTTTTTGTTTTAAACATATCGATCCAGTTCAAAGATTATTTCGAAAACAATAAGACCTGTTTGCGTAAGGCTATTACTATTCAAAATGGAGTATTTAACTGTACAAGAAAAAATTGAAATAATCCTGGTTTATGGTGAAGCTGGCCGTAGTCTTGATAATGCGGTCAATCTCTACGCTTCGCGTTTTCCAGATAGGATTTGGTCACGTGCTTCATTTTACCGGACTATCAAACAATTCACTGCTGATAGAAGTGTTTGACCGAAGAAAAGGACCCGTCGAGCAACAGTCACTGAGGAAAATAACGAAATTGCTGTTTTGGCTGCAGTAGCTTATAATCGCTAAAAGTTATGCTAAAAGTAGTTTTTTTTTAAATTTAAGAAATACAATTTGTTTAAAACTAATTTCAAGTATTTACATTGAAAATGTGTTAATTTTAATGCAAACATATTGCAGAATCGTATGCATAATGTTCTCAGTAAGAGAAATCGAAAAAAATTTAATGTCGCCTATTACAGCGCCTTCAATCATGAATCGAAAAAAAATGTTTCAAAGAAATCCTACGTACTTTTAGCCGTAGAATCCGAATCGACAATAAAAATAGGGGTTCCTATCTTAGTTTGCAAGTTGCCCCCCACCCCCTTACAAATAGGGGCGGGGGTCCTAATTTTAGCACTAATGTATTTCCCCTCCAGAATGATTTAATTTTGATATTGGTCATTTTTATCGTAGAGGGCTTATTTTCCGAGATATTTGAAAGTTTCAGCTTAAAAAACTCATCCGGTATATGTACGTACATACAAGCAGACCATGTATAGTACAAACTTGTTTTTATTGTTGTTGAAACTTTTTTCAAACGAAGTACGTCATTTCCGTTCGTTTCATTTACAAGTTTACTCTAATACAAAAAATTTTGGTAGGTGCGAGTAAAGATGTTTACATATCAAAAAGTTCTCTCTAAACTTGCCGTCGAACCAACAAGGCCTCAAGCCAAATATTATAACAAATAAAAGTTAGATTGTAATTGAACAGTAAAATCAATTTTGTATTAAATGAGTTTGATTGTGAAGCAAGCTATCAGGCAGGATTCAGGAACGATAGAAAAACATAACAAATTTCGTGCGAGATTTGGCTAACAAAGTGATACCGTCTTGTACATTTGTGCTGATTAATACAAAAAACAGTATCTACAAAGCAAAGTGATGTCACTTTGTTTTGTTTCGTTAGGCCGACAATTTTGTACTACTAACATTTATCTCCAGCTTACATTAAATGAGTAAAGATTGAATCGAACAAGAACATACCGATTTTTTCGAAAAATATTAAAGTTTAATTAAAATAAATAACAAATTTAATTTAAAACAATAAATTAATTCATATTTTTATTTTGTTAAGAGTTTATTATTTAACATATAAATTTAAAATAATTATTATTACTTTTTTAATTTGATATGTTATATTGTACATTAAAATAAAATAAAATATCATTAATAATAATATTTTTATATTATTTATTTATTGTTTTTAACTGCAAAATAAAAAGATTTTTATTTTATTTTTTATTGTATCGCTGTTTAATTTATTGCTGCTTTTTAAATTTACCAGAAAATTCACAATTTGGAAAATGGATTTAAATTTTATAAAAGGGTAGCGGTTAATAAATTTTAATTATTTATTATGAAAATAAATTTTAATAAACGATAAAATGAGGTTTTGGTTGTTTTTAACAATAAAGATATCAAACGGAATGCGAAAAACTATAAGTTGTTAAATAACAATTACATAACTCGTATATACAAACACTTGTTTTGATAAAACCATCCAAAGTAAAAAGTGCTTTTATAAGAAAATAGGTTGTTATGATTGTTTATGCTGTTATGATAAGAACCAACTAGCCAACATCACGTTCTTGAAAATATTTTAGTACTCCCACAGTACACGAAAAACCCATCTAAAATTTAACCAACATCAAATTGTTGAAATCTATCATCAGCAATGAATGCTGATCCAGAAATAAAAATAAAAAACTCAGCACAAAACAACTACAAGTTTATGAAGAACGTTATAAAACAACAAATGGAAGCTGTTGAGAAAGAAAAAGCTAAACATTTTAAAAACTGAACAAGAATTTCAAGTTTTCCAAATAAATTACCAGTGAAAAATAGTAAATTTGTGACAGAAAACTGTACACAGAGAGAAAATGATAAATTATTTGTACTCGTATGTTCCAATCGTGTCATGTTGAAATATGTGTTTTATATACAAAAATAGTTTTGTTTGGTTGATCATTTCAGGGACCAGTCTCGCAAGAATTTTTTTTTTGGCTATGTACCATAAGTACAAAGCTATGACACGATATTATGTTTCTCGAGTGCAGTGGTGTACAGTTTACAGTTTTGATACATATTCGTATGTACTCTGTTTGTCTTGCCATAAAAGCATATACAAATTAAATGTACGTAGCATAAACATCTGAATAGTGTTTCTTGGATTATTTCCGTTATAGCCGATATTTCTTTACATCGAGGTGAGGTAAATTGATGAAAATTGATTGAATAGGATTTTTTTTATATTTGTTTGCAAAAACGCAGATACTTACTAATTATAAATTTCTATACCGAAATTGTTTCGTGAAATGGTTTATTTCCATTAACAACATAATTTTCCAGAAAAAAATATTTATTGTTTCATCTCAATCGGTTAAGGAGTGCTTAGTTGATTTAAACTTCTTCAATATCACATCCAAAAATATTCTGATTTAAATTTATTTTAGATTTATTCAAACAGGCCATATTCCAGAACCATACCTATATTGGAATCCATTTTTATCTAGCAAACATTAGTTTGTTCCAAAAGCTTAGTTTTTGAATAATTTGAATGATTAGCCGATATCGGGGGTCACCTAGGTAAATCGAAAGTTAGAAGATGACTTTACGTGTGCGACAAGGGAGATTTAAAGGAGATTTTGGTTTTTGGGTAAACAATATACTAATTAAAATTGATTAATATAAATGTAGGACTGTACGATTGAGCAGAACAAGCAATGCCTCGTAATTATGCTGCTGCGCGGTACTAATATATTTTGTTACAGTAAACGTTCTGATGTATAATGTTATTTAGTCTTGGCCGCTTCAGATGGATGTATTTTACATGGCAAGAAAAGTTTGCATATTTCGTGAATGATGTAGCAGGAAAGTTCCAAGATCATTGTTAAATATCATCAAGGACTACCTTTCAAAAGAATGATAGCAAAGTTATATTTACACATTACCACGTATAGGTTTTTTTCAGGCACCGAAGAGCTGAGAATGAAAAAGGTCTTCTACTTTACAGGTGATAATGCGATTTTATTGTATTTAATAAGTAAGTGGTTCCCTTTTATTCCCGATACGCATAATTGTAAGTGAGTTGACCATTGGCAAAGCCCAGCTAGTGCTAATTAATAACAGTAAGAGTCCAACTAAATAACTTGATAAGCGTTTAGGAGCAAATCTGTCAGTGGCGCCATACAATATTGAAGTCTCAAACTTGAACCGATAGAATAACGAACTCGATTTTATTCATGGGACGGGTTTTAACGTCTACTATATGTAGTTTCGGACAGTTATAGTGATTGATTGCAGGAATGCCCTCGGTAAACCATTATGTGATGTTCTTTTGACGCGAAAAATCAATGTAGTTTTGATGTACATCAAAAAATTGACATTTAATTGTTCTTTTGACCAAAAAAAATCCATGTTTTTTAATGTAC
This sequence comes from Nephrotoma appendiculata, assembly GCA_947310385.1. Taxonomy (NCBI): domain Eukaryota; kingdom Metazoa; phylum Arthropoda; class Insecta; order Diptera; family Tipulidae; genus Nephrotoma; species Nephrotoma appendiculata. Next base: position 233,233,209 of record OX371223.1, on the reverse strand, counting down.
CTCAATTTTTGGAAACCGCAATTTTTTCCATACTAATACCGACAAGTTTGAAATGATAATTTACCGTTCATATTTGTTTTTCGTTGGCTTTGTCATTTTTTGGTGTCATTCATTTTATTTTTGCATTGTCCATATCGTAGGACTAGAACTATTTATCAGTAATTTAAAATAAACTGAATAACATTAACAAAATACAGTGCACTTCTGCGATTTCAAAATCAACATTAAAATGATGGAAGAATTATTCGAGGCATTTGTATCATCATCATCATCATCCTCTTCGTCATCAAGATTCAAGAATAGAAGATGACGAATTTTTGGAAATGCAGGCTGAACTGTTTAGAAAAGGTAAAATTGTGTGAGTTAAAAATTTTGCTAAAAACGTAATTAATTACTATTCCGAAAATGAAGTAAGTTTTATAAACACTTTTATCATTATTTTATGTGCAGTTCCGTCGGAATTTTCGTCTGTCGAGGAAAACAGCGTAGGAATTAATAAAGAAATTTGAAAATTGACAGTATTATAAAACAAAGGCAAATGGCGGAAGAAAAGCTATTTCAGCAAAAGCGCAATACCTAGCTTTTCTTTGGTAGATATATAAATTAACGGCCTATTTAACTAAAATATTATTAATTAAATTTTTTAAATTACGTTAAGGTTTGTGCGGAACAAAGAAACTTATCGCAATGTATCAAATTTATTCAGTATTACAACGTCAGGCTCACAAACATTTCTCAAATTTTTTGGAGTTCCTATTTGAAATTTCTAGCGAGTACATAAAATTTCCAAGTAATGATTCAGAAAAAATTGAAAATTCCAACAAGTAGTGTTGTAAACATATTTAATTTTTGGAAAGATTATTTATTTTGTATAATTTCAGCTCGCCGGGTTTTCTAATGGGCTGCATAGAATGGCTGTTATATTTACATAAGATAGCCTATACGAAAAATTCGGTCACCTTAAGTGAATCGACATTGTAATTTGCGATGTAAATAAGAGATGACCCCCTGTCGGAGTGCAGAAACTCATGGGCCGACCCATCGTCCATGTCAGTATAGGCTGGCATGGAGCTTGCAATGTGCAGATGGTCTTAAAATCGGACATTTAGCCGTACGTCCTCGAATTGGCTGACTGGCGTAAAAGTAAGGACGGAAATAAACAAACCGCGAAAGAGCAGGGAGACCTGAACAGGCACCAGAACAGATTGCAGGGATAAACACAAAAAAAAATTCTTGACGGATTTAACAGTTCTCCTAGTAAGATACATGATTCAAGGATATTTACTTATCTTACGTATCTAAAAGGTTGTTAGCACAGTGCGGAAAACAAGACTACATTCTGGTAGATGCTGCCTATCTCTTAAAGCAATATTTGTTAACTCCGTATAGGGATTACAGAAACTTGACGGAGAAAAAAAATTTAACAGAAAACACTGCCAAACACGAGCAAAAATAGAGAATAGTTTTGGTTCGTTGAAACAAAGATTCCGTCAACGGTTAGATTTCTGGGAAGTGGAGCGGATGTGTAAGTTTGTACTCAGATGCTGTGTTTTACATAACTTGTGCATCGAAAAATTTGCGATTTGTGGGACGAGATAGATGATGGCGAAGATCAACAACAAATTATTCCCAGCAAAGCAGAGAGAGAGAGAGAGAGAGTTCTAGAAGACAACGAAAACACAGAAACATTTACTATAGCTGTGTTGAAACATCTAGGGCAAATTAAACGAAACCGTATTGCCGAAAATTTAAAATTAGCAGTAGGTTTATTTTAGGTTTATTTTATATATAACATTGAAATAAAAACCGAGTCTTTAATAAACTGATTTGAAACAAAAATTCTTTATGATAATCTCTGTATACCAGGTGAGTTTTTTAAGCTGAAACTTTCAAATATCTCGGAAAATAAGCCCTCTACGATAAAAATGACTATGATCAAAATTAAATCATTCTGGAGGAGAAATACATTAGTGCTAAAATTAGGACCCCCGCGGGTGAATTTAGTATCCCTCTAGCCAAATCAATATTTTGTTCCATGGACTCAACTAGTTCCCGATATTGGTTTTGATTCGTGTATCAATTTTTTTGTTTCTTTTCTGTCCTAAAATAACAGAAAATAATCAAAATGTTAATAAATTACCACATACAATTGATTATTGGGCCAAACATTTGTAAATTATGAATTTTTTTTCGCCAACTTTTTTTTCTCTAATTTTAAATTTTTTATTTTTTATTTAATACAATATGAAATTACACGATATTAAACGATTTAAAATACCTAATAAACACATTTTATTAAACACTTGTTTTTTATTTCGCAAAATTTAGATTTTTGAATATTTTAATTTAAAAATTTGTTCAAAATATTCAAAAATATTCAAATTTGTTCAAAATATTTAATTAAAATATTCAAAAATCTAATTTTTGCGAAATAAAAAAGAAGGTTTAATAAAATATGTTTATTAAGTGTAAGTGTTTTTCGCTAAAAAGGCAAATATTGTAATATTTACGATTTAAAATATTTACTTTTTTACATCACAAAAAATATTTTAGCACTTTTGTTCACCATAAAATACTACGCGTTGAAAACATCTCTTGTCATCAAAAATAACGTCGTTCATTTCTAATAGTAACCAAATCGTTTAAATTTACGCCTGGGTCGATTTTTTCCAAAATTCGACGGAATACACATTACGTTTTCGTATACGTATAAGGAGTAATAGTATACAATTTTATAATAGTGTGTAATTTTTTTGTGGTTGTATTTATTTGTTTTCTGCGAATGTAAGCATCTAAAATTATGAATCAGTTCAAATTGATTCAGTTTTTTGATGCTTATTATTACGTTTTTATGGACCGACTTAAGATTTTCGTTGAGTTTCGTCGAGTTAATAAGAAGGCGAGTTAATCTCTATCGTTTCCATGCTAAATTTGTTTTTGTCAGTCTTTTTATATTTTAATCTGTTCCGTGAATATTTAACCCGTGTTTATTTGAACTATATTTTTTCTTTAATACTATATTTTATAATAATACTATATCCCTTTTGCTGCCCAGAAAACAATTGTGTGGGTACGGCAAAAATACCATGTCAAAAATTTATTTTTGTGTGTTTTTTGAACCAACTTACACATTTGTGCATTCCTTTCAAACTTATTTTCGTCCGAAATAAAACACGCGAAGTTTTTATCAAAAACGCCATTACATAATATGGTTTTTTACTCACACATTTGTGTGGATTCGACTTAAATTGAGGCAATTTTTTTTGGTTAAAAAAGGGATATTTTTGACATTTGTCAACTAATACTACTATGCAATTGTACAATTAACTTAAATTACAATTAACTAACACCAATGCAATATTAGTGTAAGCTCTAATCACTATAGAGGTGCGTTTTATACCAAATAAGTAACATGTAATGCCATCTTTTGGTAATTAAATTATGATTTATGAAGGAATTGGCAACCTTCTCTAGTAAGTTAAAGTTAAATATTTTTTAACTTATATTTTATAACCCTTTTTCAACAAAAAATGGCTCAATTTAAGTCCAAACCACACAAATTTGTGAGTAAATAACCGTAGAATGTAGTGTTTTATTTCGGGCGAAAATAAGTTTGAAAGGAATGTACAAATGTGTAAGTTGGTTCAAAAAACAAACAAAAATAAATTTTTGACATGGTATTTTTGCCGTACCCACACAATTCTTTACAGGGCAGCAAACGTAATAAAATAAATTAAATTTCTCTCTGTCATCAACCATCAAACCGACAAGTTGTCGATAAGCATTAATAAATAAAAAATAAAACCAGAGCTCGAGGTTTTACTTAATCAAACTATGTTACTGACCAGGTAGTCAGAAACGGGTAGTGTACAGTCGGCCTGTACAAGGATCAGTTTCGTCGTAGTTTACAGGCAGCACAAACTCTCGTGTTGAAATATAGCAAAAAAAAAAACCATCCGCGCCATCGTCGTTTCGCCACACCACCATCAACCAATGACACTCAATTCATCTTTTACATAATATAACTAAATATTTATTCATAAAATAAATTAGTTTTTAAGTTTGATTGAACCATTAAAATACCTTTCATCACCAATACATAATAAATAACTATGTTTTAAATTAATTCGGAAGTGAAGAAAAATGTTAAAAATAAAATACAGGCAAAAAAACACAAGTTAATGGCAAGAGCCAAGCATAAAAACTCAACCGCACAATCTGCCTAAGAGTACTCCGGTTGACATACGTGTGGTAGGCTGAAATTATTTCGGTTCCTGCCCTGACACTTTTCTTCACTATAGGAAACTTTATCAAAACTATATTTACTGCACAATCAAACAATTAAATACTATCTGCGATAGCGAATATAAACGAAATTTCAGTTGATATTTTGATATTTTTAGAATTACGAGATAAAAACTAAACAAGAAAAAAACTTTTCATTTTCACTTAAGGCGACATAGCACCTTCAAATTATCAAAAAATTGTATTTTTTTATGATAGATTATGTTAGAATGAACGTTTAAAAACATGATTTTAATGATATAAACATGAAAATCTCAAAACAAAAATTTATTTTATTTATTGCGAAGCGCGCCAAAGTCGTTTTTACACGCGGTTATCTCGAAATGACGTTTTTCAAGTTGGCATGCAAGATTGAGAAAAAACTACTTATCCAATCGTTCTAAAATTTTAACACGTTGATTTAGATATATTTCTGCTCAGAATGAACTGAACAACTAATTGGGTGGGACAAAAAAGCTGCATTTTCGAAAAAATGCCGCTATTTTTTTATTTTTCAACCAATTTTTTTCCTTTTAGTTCATTCCAAGGGCGATTTAATGCTGAATAAAACCCCGTTTTTTTTGTTTTTCAGACGTTTCTGAGAGTAGTTATGATGCACGCCGCGAATTTTTAGTGTTTTTGGAAAACCCTTGTAGCAGATGACCTTGGGCTAAAAAAAATCTAAAAAACTTTTTTTGTACTTTCAGTTAAATAAAATGTCAATGGAAAGTTTCATTAAAATATATCTCTTTTTATTCCATTTAAAAAAAAAAAATTTGAAAAACTTTTTTTTTCAATTTTGAAGGTGCTATGTCCCCTTAAACATAGTATAAACTATTTATCTCTATATATATACTATGTGTTGCATTAATATTTGTGCTCATGAAAAAATTATTTTAGTTATGTTTCCTAGATTATAAAACTCATGTAATTATTATTTTTTTAAATTTTTTATCACAATGTAATTAATTATTAAATTGCGTTTCATTTGGCATACAATTTATAAAAAAAAATCAGGATTTACATATGAAAAAACGAATTTACTCTGTTGCAAAATTAATTGTGTTACAAATTATTGTTGCAAAAGTATTTGTGTTGGGACAGTTTTAATAAAAAAACGTTACTAATTTATATTATTTTGTTGATTTTATTTAAATTTAATATTTAGTCTGCCCACCGTTATTTAATATGACCTCATTTAGTCTTCTGGGTATGCTGTCAAATAATTTGGAAATAAATTCTAGAGGTATTTTACTCCACACCTCAACAATCTCACCCCAGAACTCCTGATTGCTTCGTCCAACTCTATATGGTATATTTCGTTTTACATAAGCCCAAACATTTTCTATAATATTTAAATCCGGGCTTTGCGGTGGCCAATTTATGCGTTGTTGGTCCAAATCATTTAAAAACTTGGTCACAACAAATGCTTTATGGGCAGGGGCATTGTCGTTATTATTTTATTTAGAAATATACAACTTTTTGGTGCATGTATAGGCCTTTACCCCAGCTTCTTTTAAACGACGAGAAATTGTGGAATGGTGTATTGGGAGGTTTTTGTTATCCTTTAAAGTTAAAGCGAGACCTCGTTGACTTAAATGTGCATTTGTAAGCATACATCGAGTGATGTAAGCATTTTCTCTGGCACTAGTTATTCTTGGTCGGTGGCGTACTCCGATATTTTGCACCGTTCCGCAAATATTTTGCTTCCGAACTTGATACCAAATGGTATTTTTATGGCACTTGTACTTTTTCGCTAGTTCTTCGGCTGAGATTCCCAAATTATATTCTGCCGCAATTGCAGATCGGGTTTCAATACTCAGTTCGCGGGTTTTTGGCATATTGTCACGATTTTTAATGCTCACAACATAATGAAACTTGCAAAACTATTTGAAAACGTGTATTTTTGAAAAACAAATGCTGAAACAGTTATTTCAATGCACCATTTGTTGATTTTTTTTTTTTAATTTTACTAACACAAATACTTTTGAAACAGTAATTTGTAACACAATTACTTTTGCAACAGAGTAAATTCGTTTTTTTATACGTAAATCCTGATAATTTTTTTATAAATTGTATGCCAAATGAAGCGTAATTTAATAATTAATTACATTGTGAAAAAAATTAAAAAAAAAAAAGAATTACATGAGTTTTATAATCTAAGAAACATAACTAAAATAATTTTTTCATGAGCACAAATATTAATGCAACACATTTAACAATGCGGTTCGCTGTGAGACCCCACCGCTCGAGTTTTTTTATCCGTAACTTTTATATACAGAGGCGGTTGAAAAATAGGCCCTATTTATGTAATAATTTGAATATAGAACACATGAAAAAGTTAGCTTCATATTCAGACTATTAGTAAACACAAAAATTCAACGTTAGAAACTCACCGTTTAGGATTCGGCAGAAGAAATTTTCATCCACACTTAAAGTATATATTTGCTATATTTGCTTTAACTTATCAAGTTTTTATTGTTACCGTTGACTTCGGTAGTTTTTGTTTTTTTTAAGACTAAGAATATTTAGCTATAATTTTAACTTTGCACAAAAACATAATTTGTATATTTCTGTATATTATACTGATATTATGTCGTACCTCGGAGTGTCACCTAACAAATGAATCTATGTTGTCTTTTTTTGTGATGTTTGTATCATCAAGCAGATTATAATTGAAAAATATATGTATTGTAAATACTATATACTAGTACATACCGTTTATGTACTCAAAAGTATTTAGCAATACTAATAATAGACAATAAAATACAAAACATTGCATTTTTATATAAAAGGCATCTCGCCTAGGTATAAAGCAAAATACCTATATCCAAAAGCAATATTGTACCTATATGTGACTTTAAAACTTTTCTATATACTATATGTTTCGTATTTGTCTAACTTTGCTAGTAGTGGGCAAATAGACAAAAGACACCCTATACTAAAAAAAAACCTAAATATTATGTACAGCAAGCACATACAAGTACGAGTATATAACCAAAATTGTAGTACACATAGGCATGCGATTTGGAATAAGAAAAATAATTTAAACATCATTTAAAGAAGGCAAATAAATTAGGTTGGAACAAAAGTTCCAATGTTATTGTCAATTCCAATTTTATTTTCAGTACAGTGATTCGATAATCGTTACAACTAAACAGACAGTTTTAGTGATTGATTGCAGGAATGTCCTCGGTAAACCATTAGTTACTAAGGCTGCGGGCCAATACTCGGGTAAATTGTACATTTACCAAATTTTTAGCAGTGTGTTGAGTAAATTAAAATGCTGTACTAAAAAGCTGGGTAACAAATATAAAAAGTAGGTAATTTGATTTGATGTTGTTTTATTTTGACGTTTCGTGTTAATTAATATACGACATATGAAGAAACTAGAGCATATGAATTTTCAGATTAATAAAATAATTTATATTTTCTCAACCAAAACAAGAAAGCTATAAGGTCAATTCGGTGACCCATCCATATGTTTTTGCCGGAATTAGCCCAACCAATTTCAAAAACGTCTGAGGGGTAATTTTAATATTCGATTTCGTTTCTTCGAAATAAAAAATAAAATTGTATACAATTTAAAAAAAAAAATAATAAATAAATCGAAATAAATTGTATACAATTTATTATATTATATTTTTTCTTATTTAAAATTTGCAATTTATTTAAGTAATTATAATTTTTTTATCGTCTAATTGTAAAGCGCTCCAAAACTAATCAAACTAAACACAATATTTGACATTTACATAATTCCCTATGAGCCAATTCAAGAGAGTCTCTTAAATAAATTTACCCTTTAAGCCATTATTACCATATTTTATTTACTACAGAATTGGCCCGCTATATTAGGTAAATGTGTGCTAATATTTCAATTTACCTTACCGTACAATTTACCCGAGTATTGGCCCGCAGCCTAAGCAAAACAACTTTTCTCAAAATATAACAGTGATTCGAATTTTACGGTAAGATAGCTTACACGAGAACCGAGAAACAATCTAGATTATGGGAATCAAAAAAACGCTAATGGTCGGGTGACATGGTGAACACTTTTTCTCAATTGTTGATGTACATACATTGCACCGTAGTCCTTATGTTTCAATATTTGCGGGAAGATAAGTGTGCAATACTAACTACGGCAATGGAAAACATTTAGAGTGTTCACTTGTAGGACGTCCACCTACCAAACAATCGTTTAAAAAGTGAAGAAAATTTTCAAAGACACTGTTCTGATAGCAGTGAAATATTGGCACAGACAATAGCTGTGTTCCAATGGAGAAAGCAAACTACTCACAAGTACTTGTATCTACTCGCAGCTACCCATGCTCAAATGGTGGTGTAGATGTCGAAAGTAGTTACGCATAAAATTAACGGTAGGTATTTTGGTTCAAACAATTCTAATAGATGGCTTTGTGAGGGGTAGGCTATGTTGAAATGTCATAAATAAAACATTTTTGAAGTAAAACTTCTTTAGGCACGCTTGACTTGGGGACTAAGCTGGCAAATGCGTTACGAAAAGTGTAATCGAACGAGGCGAACGAAACAATAGACGCAAAACGAAATCATTTTCCTTTAGTATCAGGATGTGCCATGACAATTCATAAACCCCTAGGTGGAACATTAGTTGATACCATTTTATTTTAATCATTGGTTAAAAAAATGGGATAATAAGAAAATAGGAAAATTGGAAAATTGGTAAATGGAAAATTGGAAAATTGGAAATTTCGAAATTTGCAAAATTGGAAATTTTGAAAATTTATAAATTGGAAAATTGGAAAATTTTAAAATTGGAAAATTAGAAAATTGGAAAACAAGTAAATGGAAAATTGGAAAATAGGAATATATGAAAATATGAAAATATGAAAATATGAAAATATGAAAATATGAAAATATGAAAATATGAAAATATGAAAATATGAAAATATGAAAATATGAAAATATGAAAATATGAAAATATGAAAATATGAAAATATGAAAATATGAAAATATGAAAATATGAAAATATGAAAATATGAAAATATGAAAATATGAAAATATGAAAATATGAAAATATGAAAATATGAAAATATGAAAATATGAAAATATGAAAATATGAAAATATGAAAATATGAAAATATGAAAATATGAAAATATGAAAATATGAAAATATGAAAATATGAAAATATGAAAATATGAAAATATGAAAATATGAAAATATGAAAATATGAAAATATGAAAATATGAAAATATGAAAATATGAAAATATGAAAATATGAAAATATGAAAATATGAAAATATGAAAATATGAAAATATGAAAATATGAAAATATGAAAATATGAAAATATGAAAATATGAAAATATGAAAATATGAAAATATGAAAATATGAAAATATGAAAATATGAAAATATGAAAATATGAAAATATGAAAATATGAAAATATGAAAATATGAAAATATGAAAATATGAAAATATGAAAATATGAAAATATGAAAATATGAAAATATGAAAATATGAAAATATGAAAATATGTAAATATGAAAATATGAAAATATGAAAATATGAAAATATGAGAACGCACAGGGTGACCAAATTTTTTTTTTTTTCTATATTATAACATCTATGTCACTCACTAACTTACTCACTCCAGAACGCACAGGGTGACCAAAAAAAATTCGTCCGTGTGATATATTTTATATATGTATTTTTTCTATATTATAGCTCCATTTCACACGAAGTATCGCAGAAACCGATTCTTTCTTCGTTTCTTTCCCCGATTGCCTATGATACAGGTTTTAATGCGACTTAAACATATTTTCGATGAAACCACATGATGTACTGTGGTTATACATAAATGAAATAAAAAATATTTCAAGGCCATTTTTACTATGCGAAGAGATTTCAAAAATGGTTTTTTTGTCCATTTTGTGACACATACATAAACATTGTCTATTACGATTAGTTGGCCTTGAAAAAGTTACTAAGTTACAAGGTTACCTCTTGTGGCATCAGACATAAACGGCTAGGTGACACTCGAGAACGCAAAGGGTGACCAATTTTTTTTCTTCCAATATTATAATTTTTCTATATTATATTATAAATATTAAATATATATTAGAAGTTTTACTTCAGTAGTGTGGTCTAAAGCACACTTAATTTTTTTTTTGTTTATATCTTTGAAACACCAAGCGATTTTTCGCTGCGGAATAATTAAATTGTAATTAAATAAAAAATAAAACTAATTTATTGAAGTTTAATACATTTACGAAATGGAAGGAGTTGATCCGAGTATTGAAGCGGTGCGTGCTATAATACAAATATTTAAATATGCCGACTGTAACGCAACCAGAACCTCTCATTAAAAACGGAGCACGACACCAAATATTTGCGAATATGGATAGTAATGGTTTATTAAATTAATAAAAATAACAAAAATTGTTTTTAAATAATAGGATAAATAAATGTATTTCATTGGAAAAATAATATCTTTAATTTAATCACAGCCTCCATGGCAAGAAACAACAAAAAAATAACAGATTTGTATTTCAAGGCAAATTTTTACGTGTTTTGGTAAGTATTTAACAGCCTTGAAATTAATTGATTTTTTTTGTCTCTATCTTGCTCCTTTTTTGCCAGGTACTTTTCAAGTAATTCACGCTTCTGTTTCTTTTCATTAATTTTCGCCTCGTAATATTTTCTTTTTAATTCGAATGTTTCTTTCAAACATTCCTTATGTTGTCTTTTATTGTTTGTTTTGGAAGTTTTAACCACAAATGTATTCATTCCCATGTCGCCTACATTTTCTGTTGATCTATCGTTTCGCATACATGCTGGTTTTGGTAGCTGATTCTCAATTCCAACTGATACCGAATTTTGTGAACAAACTAAAGGATTGTCACGGAAAATTTCCTCCATCTCTTCCATGTACAAAAACTTTGTAGGTGTTGAGCCTGTCCCTCGATCTTTCGCGTTTTTGTATGCACGATAAAGGCTTCGCCACTTTGTCTCAACATTCTCTATCGTTGTTGGAGAAACCTATAAAAGATTATCATGCGTCAATATATATATATATATATATATATATATATATATATATATATATATATATATATATATATATATATATAATATATATAATAATTAATTTACCAGCACATCTTTTGACTCCAGTTCGGTCAATAAGTTTTCCCAAAAGTGTTTTTTATTCCTTGTTTTGAAATATTCTTCTTTTCGGCCGGCGTATATCATAATCAACGCTTTGCCTTCGTTATAAGACCAGTTTTTACTCATTTCTGAGATTTTAGTTAAAAAAAATAATTTTCCAAAATAGGTCGTCAACTCGTCACAGCAAAATTATACACAGCCAACTTTGTACACTAAAAGTTTTACTTCTGTTATATTTTTAGCTCGTTCCATTGGTTATCTACTCACAAGTACTTGTGAGTAGCAAATTGTTTCCATTGGAGCACAGCTAATGTCGACAATTCGTGAAGCATGTAGAATGTTCGTAGACAATGTAGATTATTACTTTTTTTAATGTCTGTTTGAAGCAAATGGGTGATATAAGTTAATGTTTAACATTTATGTTTATGTTATTTGCAATGTTTTTTGTTTTTTCATTAACAAAAACTTGCGCTACATATTGGATGAATTACTGGACAAATGGATTACTGATCATGTTACTTTTTGTTTTTGGTGATTTATTTTTAAAAATATAATAATTTCGAAAAAATTGTAAAAACTAACAGTTAAAAAGTCTTTTTTGAAATTGTCAATGTGTTACCTATACAAAAAGCAAAAATACTGCACGAAAAAATCTAATTTTTCAATTGTTTTGGTACGCTATTATGCATGCACTTACAGCATTCATTAATTTTCGATATCGATCATCTGCACACAATTATAATCGGAATAGAGTTCATCAAAATATGTATGTCTTAACGAGAACATATAAAATATCGTTACATACAGGATTCATCTCTAGTCATCCATACAATGTAATTTTATTGCCTTAACAAACACATTTTATTAAAAACACTTGTTTTATTTCGAAAAAAGATTTTAATTTTTGAATATTTTAATTAAAAATTTTTGTCCAAAATGTTTAAAAAATCACTCGATCGAGAAGTATCTGCTGAATAGTTATTATTCTGCTCCGTATTTTTTGCGAAATAAAAAAAACGAACGAGGTTCAAGCGCCACCTGAACTGCAAATGTTTGGTAAAACATAAGATCAAAAATTTTCCACGCAAGTCATCGCTAATTGCAAGAAGTCGATGGGTATTCAAACACTGCAGTTCTTTGCGCAGTTCGTGCATTTTGGGAGTGTGCTCTATTAGGAATTGTTTGAGTTCCGTCCCAGGTGGCCATATTCCAGAACTTCTTCCAAAAATCATTTAGGAATCATATTTCCATCCAACATACGCAATCGCAACATAATCGGCAAAGAAATGCCTGAGTTCCACCTCAGATTAAATTCGATGGAATAGATTAAAGTTTAAAACATTAAATACGAATGTACGGACAATCGGATTTAACGAACGGTTTGTTCTGTATAACATTTTGCTTTAAAATCTCCCGTAATCAACGAAACAATTTATAGCAACATTTAACATAACAATATTTAACGAAACGTGTAACATGAACCCAAAACTAGTCCCCCAAATGTTTTATCAAACATAAAAACAAAGCTCCCTGAATTAAAAACGTGTGAAATTAAAAAGGTAGACTTAAAAAATATGTTTTTATATGAAAAAATGACATTTTTTAAGTCATATTTTTAACAAATTTTCTGATTTAACAAAGATGTTTTACAAAAACAAATTTAATTTCAAAATGACACAAGGAAGGCATATTTTAAGTCATTTTACAAATATAGTATATTTTTTAATTCATTTTCAAAATGACTTAAAAAAGGCATATTTCATTTCACATTATAAACATAAAATTTACATTTGTTTTTAATACACATAGAAATGTATGCGTTTCATTAATGAAAATATAAAACATGAATAAATGGGCTTTTTATGCTATTTATAAACACACATTTTATGCTTCTTATAAACACACTTCTTAAATCATTTTCAAATTGACTTATGATATGCATTAATAAAGTCAGCTTATTTTATTTCATTTTAAAAAACGCTCGTTTTAAGTTCAAAAAAACACCATTTTTAGGTCAGCCTTTTTTAATTGAGGGAGCCTAAAAACAAGTGTTTAATAAAATGTTTTTGTTAAGTGCTTGTTATAAAAGACGTTGAGGTATTTGAGTGGTTTTACTACAATAAAATTTGTGCTATGCGATAGCTGCTATTAAAACTTCCTTGAACTTGTACTTTAACATTTTATTGCGCAGTGATGATTTTGTTCATTGAAATACCTCCGCACAAACTAATTTATTTTGGCAAATCTATATTTGGTTCCAGATTTTGCTTTAATGTCGCGTACATGACATCGGAAACAAATATTTCCATACTCGCTAACGAACGCAAAACCAATCAAATTATTTGAAATGCTTTGTACCACGCCTACTAGTTCCGAACTCGAGTTGAAATTGTTTTATCTTTGTTGTTGTTTTAATACATTTTGTGTGTTTCCATAGAATTTTTTCCGAACTAACTCACTATGTCATGAACGCACTATAAGTTCTACTTTTTAACATAGGTTTCTAACTATAAAGACAACTACAAACTTAGTGGGAAATATCCATTTTTCTCTATCATTCCGTTTTACGAGCAAAGCATCACATATTATATAGTATTATGTAGGAGTGAAGTGTATGCCAAAACAACAAAATATACACTGTGTGTTGTAAGTACTTAGAATTGAAAAAACACTCAAATGTTAACTGTCATTATAATATTTGAAAATTTTTAATAAACAGAAATAATATATTTTTTTACACTATAAGTAGAAAACAATTAATGTATGTAAATAGTTTGGAGTGAATTTTATAAGATGACAGAGATCACATTTCGAATCACACATAAGAATAGAAGTGGTTCCAAACTAGTATTTGATGTAAGAAACCATTCATATTTATCTATATGCACTAAAATCTCTGAGATTTTTGTTATTTGAGAGAGAACATCATTGAGTGTAATACAACATTTTTTAAACATTTGGAACTATTCAACTCGGCCCCTACCGATTGCACCGAGGTGATCGAAGTGGTTCTGCACTTGTGTTTGATGTAAAAAATGAATCCTATAAATTCATTTTCTCTGAAATCACTGGGAACAACTATGAGTGTAATACGAAAATTTTTAAACATTTGAAATTATTTAACTCGGCCCTTACTCGGCCCCGATCGCACAGAAGACAGAAGTGATCAAAACGGTTCTGAATTATTATTTGAAGTAAGAAACCAATCTTATTTAGCCACATGCTCGGAAATCTCTGAGATTTTTCTTATTCAATATTGAATACTATTGAGTGTAATACAAAATTCCTAAACATTTGGAATTATTTACCTCGGTTCAAAATGATCAGATGTTATATTTATTACTCTCAGCAATATTCTTTCTCGAATAACAAAAATCTCAGAAATTTCCGAGCATGTGGTGAATTAAGATTGGTTTCTTACATAAAATATAAATTTAGAACTACTTCAATTACCTCAGTACGATCCGTATAGGGACCGGCCGAATTGAATAATTTCAAATGATTAAAAATTTTCGTTTTACACTCAATGATGTTCTATCTCAAATAACAAAAATCTCAAAAGTTTCCGACCATTTGGTCAGGTAAGATTGGTTTTTACATTAAGTACTATTTTAGAACTGTTTCGACCACTTCTGAACCGAGTTAAATAATTTCAAATGTCTAAGAATTTTTGTATTACACTCAATGCGTTTTCTCTCAAACAATAAAAGCCTTAGAGATTTTCGAGCATGTCGATAAATAAGATCGGTTTCTTACATCAAATACTAGTTTAGACCCACTTCGATCACTTCTATGCGACTCAAAGTATGTTTTGTTTTAAAAAAATTTCATTTTATAAAATTCACTTAAAACTATTAACAGAAATTAATTGTTTTCTACTTATAGTGTAGAAATATAATATTTTTGTTTAGTAAATTTTTCAAATTTTATATTGAAAGTTCAATTTTTGAGTGTTCTTTTTCAATTCTAAGGCTGTTTTCCAAACGCTGACTTATTTGTGGACACCGACTTAGTTAAATCACTCACCTCGCGAGGAGACTTATTTGAATTACGTCTACACAGAAATGTTTCCAAAAATGTTTCTTGACTAAATGTAATATTTGCCGTTTTTATTTTCAAATGTAGTAGCAACGATCAACATGTCAAGAAATTTATTTTCTTCCATATAATGGAAATTGCATTTTGTTTTTTGTTATTACGTCACAAATAAGTCGCTACAATGAATTGAAATGACCTGTCCGATTTATTCAAGATGGCGTCCAATAAGTCAATAGGTCTGTAATAAGTCGGCGTTTGGAAAACACCCTAAGTACTTAAAGGTCACAGACCATTACGTCGATATATATTTTATAGCCAAAAATACTTAATAATGAACGTAGCGTAAAACTGATTACAGATTCGGAATCAGCGTCGAATTTGCAATGGGAATACAGTGAAAATTTTGTTATTTTGGCATAAATTTCACTCGGATATTATTATATACATAGAAGTATGTCATTGCCATTTAGAAACTTGTGTTTACATTTTATAAATGTAGGGTAAAAGTAGTTTTCATGAAGTTGAAATGGTTAAATAAACAAACAAATCGAAGAATTCTACTGATTGATAAAAGAAACATTATTTTTTGACGTTGCCAACATTCTGGACATTGTAACACCAAATTTTTAATTGTCTACATACATTCCCTACACATGGAGAATATTAGTTTTCTACGCGGTGTATGACGAACTACTGCAAGTTTAGCTAAACGACGAGGAGTTAACTTACAAACTACTGAACAATTGCCCAACATTCGAATTTGACAGATTTCGAAATATGTAAAACAAATCTATTATGAGTAATTAATTGAAATCGATTTTATAATTCTGACAAGAATGCATTTCTAAAAGTTCATCCCCTCTCCTAATTCTTTATAAAAACGGATTTTTTATCAAACCAACAAAACCAACGTCTATACACTTATTTCTTTTTATCTAATTATTTCACATTCAACCTTTATATTAATCAATCAAATTCCCACAATCATTCTTATCAAACGTAGAACAAAAACAAACTATCTGAGAAAAAAAAAACAACAAGAGATATAAAAAAACTGAGATATAAAAAAACAATAAAGCTCTCTATAAACATAAGACGAAAGAACAATAAAAAACTTAAAGAAAACTTTATTTCTTAAACTTTAAATTTATTTTATTACATATACATATACATTCTTATAGTTTATTGTATTTTTTTTTTGTTAAAATTTATAATAAAAAATAAGAAAATAGAAAAATAAATAAAATTTATTTTTAGCGTATTTTTTATATCTTTCTATAAATTTTATTTCGTATTTTTCTCTACAATCTACATCATCTATTAATTTTCCAAAAAATTGAAACAAAACCAAATAATGAAGAGCGCAGAAGAATTGCAGCAGCTCTGAAACGAATGGAACAAAAAATAAACAACGTCGGAGAAAGCACTACAGCAATAATTCCTTAAAGTTCTCTTATTATATCATTTCACTTGTCAAATTTAAAGTTTTGTAATTTTTATTCGTTTGCTTTACTGCATTTTTTGTGTGTTATTGTTTATATACGAAACACAGTAGTTGTTGTTTCCATTACAAAATTTAAGAAAATAGTAAGAGTTTCTGTGCACTTTCCACTGTGCTTGTTGTTGTAAGAAAATTCGTTTGTTTTTTGCTGTTGTGTTTTATTTTATGTTGCTTTGCTCGTATTTAATGAAGAGAATATTTTATTTTAGCTTATATATAGATAGATTTTATTTTTTGAGTAAGACAAACAAGTTCATATTACTCAAGTAGCAGTAGGAGGTCTCTCATCTTAATTTATATTTAAATTCAATTTGTCGTATTCCTATATTATGCGGGATAATAAGCTCAGTCTTGGAATTGTATTCTTGTTTCAGTAATTAACATTAAACGAATGCAGCTTCATTTGAAATAATTTTGTGAATTAATTATGGCGTTTTCCTGGTATAAATACACTGCGCAAAAGAAAAACGCAACAGTGATTTTTTTAGAAAAAACACCCTATTTTCAAACGCTTGTATCTTGGTGAAATGTACATATGATTAAATTTTTTTGTTACTTTTAAAATGTAATAAATTTAGTCTACTTTCCGATGCTGATGTCCGTTTTTTATTATTTTTATTTTTTATGACTTTTTTTGAGTCAAACATAAATATTTTTAATAAGAAAAAAATCTCAAACTTTAAGACTGCCAACGAACTTTCCTGATGTTTCATTCACAAATCCAAATAATCCATTTTGTAGAGAATTTAAAAGCCTTCAGAATGAGACGATGTACGACAATTCGCTGTTGAGTTATTACAGTTTTGGCGAAAAACATGACAATAATCGTAAACTTATCTTAAGTTTTATCTTGTAAACTAAGCACTCCACGAAAAATTGTTATAACAAACTCCTTAATAAAAACACATTCATGATGTTAACAATAGTTCGCTAAAAGTACAATAACTCAACAGTGATTTGTCGTACATCAATTTCAAAAGTCTCATTGTCAAGGCTTCTAAATTCTCAACAAAATGGTTTATTTAGGTTTGTGAATGAAACATAAGGAAAGTTCGTTGGCAGTCTCAAAGTTTCGGATGTTTTTCTCATCAAAAACATTTTTGTTTGACTCAAAAAAAAAAAGTCATAAAAAAACAAAAATAATAAAAAACGGACATCAGCATCGGAAAGTAGACTAAATTTATTACATTTTAAAAGTAAAAAAAAATTTAATCATTCATTTCACCAAGATACAAGCATTTGAAAATAGGGTATTTTTTCTAAAAAATTTACTGTTGCGTTTTTTCTTTTGCGCAGTGTATTTTAAATTGTAATCAAACCAGATATGAAATTTCGAGAACTTACACAATTTGTATTATATTTTTGAATGCTTTCCATTTTTATGTGGGGTGCTCGTATATCACAGAATTATGTTTTCTATTTTTATTTCCTAAAAATGAAGACTAACTAAAATATTATTTAATAAAACTTATAAAAATTAAGTTACACGGTAAAATTAAAATGACATAAACATCACATAAAGAAAGATTTATACTGTGTGCCTCAGTCGATTTTTTCAACTAAATTATGAACTACAATAGACTAAATTGCTCAGTAATTCACAATAAACATTCATAGGTGGCAGAAACATCAACAAAACTGTGACTGACTAATCGAAATAATAAAGGTTGAGGCACATAGTTTTCGTTTTGGTCTGATTCGTTTCGTTTTCAATAAGTTTTTGTGAATTCTCACGCACATAGCTTTCGTTTCGTTGTTAGTTCTTTTTGTGTTAAGTGATAGATTGTTTTTTTTTATTTCTCACAATATTGTTTGAATTCATCCCATAGCACTGATGTCCTAAGTATCACGGTAACTGGAAGAAGATTTTAAATTTTTTTTTTTAAATTGCCCAAAATTTCGCCATACATGGTCATAACTTTTTGTTTGTAGTCGTAAAGGCAAAAAATAACTTTTATTGTTTTCTGACATGTGATTTTATTCTGTGATTTTATTTTAAAGAAAAAGAGTATTCACATCAGAATCAAATTGGTGAATTTCATTACCTTGAACCACAGATCTCATTGAGGTTAAATCTAAAAGAGAGGAACCATTGGTCAGGCCAATAATAAAAACAACATGAGCTCTGTAGCTGCAAGATCAATTTACCGAAAGTGCTGGAATTGTGGAGATGAGAAGTATTCACCCAACATTGACTCAGAATTATAGCGGCGGTGTTCAAAATAAATATACCCGAAAATAAATTTACTCGATCGATTTCTTGACAAACCCACTCACATAATATGCATAGGAGTATTATCTCTTCAGTTATAAAACACCAGAGTGTCGATTTTCTATCAAAAATGACAGCGCAAGGTGAGCAAACCGGAAAAACATACTAGTGGTTATTTTATTAGTATTGCTTTGCTCGAGTGCATGCGCGTCATTTTGTTTATATATTTTTTTTTAATTGATATGTCAAATGCGGTTTCGTATTGTTTAAATATTTGAAAATGAAAAATAAAATCACATAGCAAACAATCGGTTCCACTGGTCAAAAGCAATCGAATAGAAGAGGTGAGGTATACGTAATCATCATAAATATTCAACCGGTTCAACCGGAACTTTTTATTTTCCTACTTGCCTTAGTAAAATTGACGAACAAAATGCACAGACACATGAGAGAAAAAATACAATACAAATATAAAATTGTTTATTATACAATGTACATGTACACAAAATTATTGTTCATTCCGCCAGTTCGCACTCTAATTTTTGGTACAAAATCGACACTCAAGTCACGAGCCTTACGTAGAATTAAAATAAAAAATGTCAACCCAATCCCCAGGACTACTCGATTCCGGAGCAAACATAAATGTTACCGATTTCACAGCGTAGGTAGTATAATAGCTAAATAGTACAATACTATTATACTTTCAAGCCTGGTTGGTTTCACACCGCACGATATGAAGTTAGTTATAATTTGAATCATTTATTGTGAACGTAGTAGATATTCTTCATTTTTTTCAGCTTGATATTATTATAATACAATTCAAAATAAACAAGCTTACGAGTTAGTTGTGTTTTTAATTTTATAAAAAAGTGTTTTAAAATGATAAATTTACAAAAATCAAATTTAATGATTAATATGGCTAAAATATACATGACACAACGTCGACGAAGACAAAGGCAATTAATGAAACCTTATCAGTTATGTATGAACAATCAGTTTCTGTTTTGGAAATGGACGTGCTTGTCAAAGCAGAACCATAAGGGAAGTTGTTGGTCAAAAACAAGGAGTTCAGCTTGGTGGGAGAATATAGTTTTGAATACGTTTGATGATCGGGATTGGATAAAAAATTTCCACATTTCAGGAAATTTGTGAAATGGTACGAGAGAATCTGACGCCTAAACATAATCCGTTAAGTTCAAGACCACCAATTTCAGTGGAAAAACAGGTTGCGGTAGCATTGTACAAATTCGCTTATGGTGCTGAAATGAGAGTAATAGGCAATAATATGGGGGTACGTAATATTTTCAGTATATTCCAAAAAAAAAATCTAATTTACATTTACTTTAATTTTAGATCGGTATATCTAGTGTACATAAATGCATACATAAATTTACCGAGGAAATGCTAAAGCTCGCCACCAAATTTATATGTATGCCAACCAGTGAAGAAGCTGCAGCTATCTCTAGAAAATTTTGTAAAATATCTAAAATCCCGCAAATACTATTGGTAATTGACGGAACACATATACCAGTACTTGCACCTAAAGACGGCCATGGTGATTTCATTAATCGTAAGGGATGGACTACTTATAATGTCCAAATAGTCGCAGATGTTAATTACATGTAAGAATACAGGTTATTTACTATTAAATTAAAATAACTGAGCATTATTTGATTACAGAATAAGAGATGTCACTTGTGGTTTTCCAGGCTCATCCCATGATGCATGCATTTTTAAAAATTCAGGACTGTTAGAAAACGGCAGAAATATTTCACCAAAAGTAAATATCAATATATAATTACAATTATAACACTACACATAAATCGTTTGTTTATAACTATTATTTAATTTTAATTGCAGAATTAAAAAATAATTAATAATATTCAGGTAGATTACTTTATTCTTGGAGATCCAAATGACCCATTAATGGATTGGCTTATTAAGGGATATTCGGGAGAATTTTCGGAGCAAGAAGAATCCTTTAATGCATGTATGAACTCAGCTCGTACAGTTATTGAACAGACAATTGGGAAACTCAAAAGCAGATGAGGAGTTTTAAAGAAGTTTAATGAAATGGATTATACTTATGTACCTAAAGTAAATTAATGGATTGTTATTTATATATAAGAATTAATAATGTTAAATTGTTTTACAGATAGTTCTAGTGTTTATATGCTGCATAACATTAGTCAGCAACAAAAAAAAAACCTATTGAAAAACGAATTGAAACAAAATTATTACAAAACAAATAACGTTTAAATCAAACAGAAACAATAATTATTATTACGTATCTCTTGATTGACAGCAATAAATACACTGTCAATTTTCATTGTGCACCGATAGTATAATAGCAAATTATAATATTTCATTATTCTACCTATTTTTGATAGGTAGAATAATGAAATATTATAATTTGCTATTATACTATTGAACTTCGATTTCCCACCATATATTAAAATAGCATTATACTATTTAGCTATTATGCTATCCACGGTGTGAGTTCGGTATGTGTTTGGTAAGGGAAATGAATAGTGTACTTATACTGACAGTGGAATGTCCGAAACAATTATAGAGTATAATAGAGCAGCAGTTACTTACAGGTAATTTAAGATCATCCCTTAAACAGAGTGTCCCAGAATTGGATGAGCAAACGAAGCAAGATGGTAAGGGAGATCATTTCCAACAAAAACGGCCAAGTAAAGTTTTTTCGAATTTTTAATGGTGTAAAAGTTATTCTATTGTACTTTTAGTGTTTTTTAGTGAAATCGCATGGGCATTCATCAAAAATTAATTAAAAAAAGGAAGCGTTCTTTTGTTTAACTTTCTGTTTAATACGTTCTAGAGGAATGTTTAAGTGACACAAATGTAGATTTTAAAATGGTATCACATGCAGGACTATTCACAATAACCATTTTTTTTATGAATTTTTCTACAAAGTGAGTTGTGTTTTTTAAAACATGTACTTAACCAAATTTCGGGTTCTAAAATGAATGCTTTGACAGGAATAAAACAAAATCAATAATATCATTTGTTTTTTGTTAATTTAAAATATTATTATAAAGTGTTGGAAGTGTCCACTATTTGCCAAAATACGTTATCTGCATCGCCGCATAAAATTTTGCTAAATCAGCCGAAACGCATGTTCTTTATTTTTAATAATATTTAACGCTTCGATTATACGTTGCCGCATCTCCTGCTCGATCTGGTTTACTCTTTCATCCACCAGCCTTTTATAATAAAGCCATAGAAAAAGTTTGAAGGATTTAAATCAGGAGACTGCGGTGGCTTAGATCAGGAGACCGCGGTGGCTATTCAATGGATCCTCCTTTTCCAATCTAGCGGCTTGGATAATTTACGTTGGGTTGTTGTCTATACTACAACTCACTATACTAGTGCATAATGAGGGTGCATAGTACCACGAAGAAAGTGGTAGTTCAAAGGGGCCAATTAATTTTCCGTTGACTATTCTCATTCATATGTTCATTTCAAATTGGTGTTGAAACCGAAGCACTACTTTTGGATTTACACGGGTCCAACAGTGCACCTTATGGATATCGAATATCTCCTCCTTTTTACAGATGTTTCGTCATTCCATAAAATGTTTTCGAATTTTCTTGGCATCGATGCAGCATTTTTTGACAAAACTGTTTATGGTCAGCAAGTAAAAGGTCTTGTACACGGTGCACATGGTAAGGGTGCAACTGATTTTTTTTTAAATACAATGAGTGTGGACCGTGGCACTCTCGAACGTCTTGATAAAGAATGAACAATTATAGGTGGGTTATCTGTCATCATTCCAATTACTCTATCTTCGTCTATATCAAGTTGACCGGATGTTAGAATTTTTGCTCGGATAACCAGGGACCTTGTCTTCACTGAACCTATATTATATTGTAATACTCTTTAATCGGAAAAGCATTCCCGATTTGGATGTCTCTGGTATTTTCTTGCTGCAACTAGGACGTTGGTAATACATAAACCATAAATGGAATGCTTTTCTCATATTCGCGGTGGGAATAAGCCACATGGCTTATTGACATTTTAATTTTAAACGTTCAGCTATGTACGAAACTACTAAGCATCTATTTTAGAACCCAAAATTTTGTAAAGTGCATTTTTTAATTAATTTTTTAAACACGTCTAACTTTGTGAAAAAATTGATAAAAAACTTGCTATTGTAAGTAGCTCTGCGTTTGATACCATTTTAAAATCTGCATTAGTGCCGCATAATTTTTGATAGTGAGTCAACTTTCTGTTGTACATTGTATTCCCGCTGGCGTCACTTAAACATCAACAAAAAAAAATTCTAACAAAAAGACTTTACAAAACCAGACTTTTCTTCTAGATCGTATTAAAAAAGAAGGTTACACAGAAAAAATCTTGGTGTTTTTTAGATACAATTTTTGGTGGGTTTGTACTAAAAACACTAAAAGTGGAATAACTTTTGCACGATCAACAATTCGAACAAACTTTTCTTTGCTGTTTTTGTTGAAAATGAGCTCCTCTACCACTTTGTTTCGTTTGATTGTCCAATTCTGGGACTCCCTGTATATCGCAGAACAATATCACAGCCCTCGTATTTCAGTATAGATTTCTTGATCATAAAACTCAATACAACTATAGAACATTAATGACCGCCAAAATATATCCAATCACTAACAGTAACAGTAATAATAGTTACTTGTTTTCAAAAATAAAACTTTTTATCCGCCACTCCATCAATACATTTTGATAATGTGAAGTCCTATAGTCAACAAGACGAAGCTTTACATGAAAATTAATATGCTTAAATTATTTTGAACAAATATTAACCATTTTTTTAGGATATTCAGGATTATAACACTAACAAAAGTTCAAATTATTGAAATTAACACGACTAACACAATGTTGAGAAGTGTGGGAGCTTAAATGCATTATAATTTCCCAGGTATTCTCTATTCTAAACAATGTAGTTTCCAGACAATACAATTTAAAACAAAATTTCTAAAATACAAGCTATTTTCTGTTACCTTAACTATATATAGTACGAGTACATAATACAATACATTCAGACACACAGACACCAACAGAAATCAATAAAATGTATTAAACTTTTAAAAACATTTTTCTATTTTCAAATTATGCCAACAAAAACAACAGCCAAACTTTAAGAACAATACAATAATATTTATAAATTCTATTCTTCTAAATTTGGTTCAGTATCGTTAGTTTCATGTAACTTTTATTAGGATATAAAAGGATCAAAATATTCACCTAAACAATAAATAAAAAGGATATACAACATATTATTATGCTAAACTCAATTACAGCATACAATAGAATATGGAACTATATACGAGTATGGATGGAGAACATAGACGAGTCGAATGGAAAATGGTAGATTCCTATTTAAGAGCAAAATCAAATTATATGCTTGGTCAAGTTGACAAATAAGTTTTATATTATTATTTTAACATTTATATGTAAAAAAAATATTTCTGGATTATAATAAAAATTCATTTCAATTTTCAAAATATCTGTGTTTTTTTTTGTTAATATTTAAAATTAAATTTGAAAGTTTATATATGAAAGGTTGAATATTATGACAATTTTATTATAATTCATGACAATTGAAAATAACTAGGACGGCAAAAAAGGAACAAGCCCATAATGAAACTACATATTAGGTTTAGTCGGTATAGTTTATAGAAGTCCGGAAAAATGAAAACTCTCATGACGCCTTGAGGAAAAGCAGACAGCATGAATAATATAAATTAGATAGCGTAAGAAATTAGATTGTATGTTTCAAAGCACGTGGCTAACCGTAACAAAAAAACGACTTACTGTTACCTGATATACTCTGGATAATCTTTTCAATAGAACTTTTTTAGCTCTATGGATTATTATTTTAAACAGCTTTTTTATTTAAAACTGTTTAACAGTTAACGACCGGGTAGTGAAAAATATTTAACGGTCTCTAAAGTTTCTTTATTATAATCAAAACAAATGTAAACTTAGCAGTTGGCATAACTCGTAAAATCGCCAAACAAACATGAACGGAAAAGTAATTTTATTTTGCTGTAATTGTTAGAACTATTATAACGTATTTTACGAAAAGCTTCAATCATTCTAAGAACTTCTAAGAAATGACGGGGGTGAATTCTAAATAAGGGTAGTGAATACTGAAAATATATGGGGTACTTTTATCTTTCTTCTGCAACTTAGTTGAATCCGATGCACATCACTAACCCGTTTAATCGTTTTAAAGGTTTAAAAGGTCCATGCCTTCTTTTCTTGGAATTTTAATGTTAAATCTTCGTCCCACTATATTGATTCTTATTTATGTTTATTTTATTTATTTATTTATGTTTATTTACGTTACAAAAAATTTAAAAACTGCACCATCATTTTGAGCGTTCGAGCTCATTTATAATGGCGAGCACAGTTCAATTGCTTTCAAACAAATGCATTGTCCTATGATAAGTCCTTAGTTCATTATACATTTAGTTCAGGGTATTATTTTGATTATTTACGTATTCAGACTGTGCAACTGGTTCTATTTTTGGTAACTCAAACTTGATATAAAATGACATAGATGAAGCCATATGCGAAACAATTCCACTTTATGGGAATTTCCAAATTTATGTATACAAGTTTTTGAAACGCAAGTTTACCACAGTTGAACCACAAATGTGGTATCCATTGTTCCTTATGTTAATTTGGTCGGCGATAATTGGTGCTACTCGTTCAAGCAGCGCTCCAACAATATACTGCTCCGTTCTGTGTTTCGTGTGAATTTGCGATCCCTTACTTGTAGGACAGGCGTTGCTCTGTGCCATAATATTTAATATTATTTTGGTAATTAATCTAATAAAACAGACACCGGTTTTCACCGGTATCTTGTCAACTGTTTTATTGATGACTAAATGTGTTCCGTATTTTCCGGTTTTGCTTTACTATTCCTGCTCTTCATGCAACAAACAGATCTTATTTTTTCCTTGATTTGTTCGGCTGAAAAATGACTGCAGATATTTGGCTGAGACAGCTATCTCTACATGCGGATGGCATACGCTACAACCCCTATCCCCTATTTCTCCAGTTCAAGAGCAATCTATTCATCACAACACTCCAAAGAAAGGGACATTACACCTTATTGCGGCGTTCCTCTATCTTCTAATAGTGGCCTCCCCCAGTTTCGAGGTAATAATTCTGCTTACCAGCATTTGATTTATCAACCTACATTTGGGGTGATGATCGCCTTCGTTTTAACATTATTAAAGGCACCCTCAATGTCGAGAAATGCTACCATACAGAACTCTTGCGAGTAAATTGACTTCTCAATCATACGTACTAGATCGTGCAGAACTGTGTCCACCGACTTTCCCTTACAGTATGCATGCTGCGACATTGCCCAACTCCTGGGCTTGAATACCTATATCTACCAACCTTTCCAAGGTTTTCAACAGAAAGGATGATATAGTTATAAGTCTCAGATCCTTTAGATAGGCATGCGACCTTTTTCCCGATTTCGGGATAAAGACAATTCTGACCTCCGTCCATTTTCTAGGAATATAGACCAGTTTCAGACATCCCCTGAAGATACCTTCCAGCCAGGGGAGGATGACTGCTGAGTTCCTATGGATCTCTGCTGGTATAATCCGATCCGGGCCCGCGGATTTATAAGGTTTAAACCCGTTCAGCGCCCAACGGATTCGCTCCTTATCCGCAATTCCCTCCATCTCTATTGAAGGTGTTACTCGATTAGCTCCAGGCTCTGTCGAGTCTTCAAAGCTTCCCGGAAAATGGGTCTCGGTGAGGAGCTCCAATGATTCCGCACTTGAAGTTGTCCATGACCCATCTGGTATAATTAAATAACTAGGACTGGTTGGGTTAGTAGCTAGAATTTTCCTAAGGCGAGAAGTCTCAGAGACCTCCTCCATCCTACAACAGAAGAGTCTCCAAGACCCCCTTTGTGCCTTCCTCAACTCTTTTTTGTACTTTCTGAGGTCCTCCTAATAAGAGTCCCAATCCCGAACCTCCCTTGTGTTCTTAGCTTTATTAAAAGCTCTCCTACACACACTCCGTTATGTTACCAACTCCTTGGTCCACCATATCGGTTTCTGCCTGCCCATAGGCTTTATTAGGGGCACGCAGCATTAAATGAAAGATTGCATGCCTTTGTGACAATATCAACCATGCCATCTAATTCCTCTACTGTCGCCGGAAGTCCAGGAACCTCCAGCGGCAATAGTTCCTTCAACACTTCCCCATATTTGTTCCAGTTTGTCCTTCTGGGATTCCTGAAGGCTTTCCGGGTAACAGGTTTAATGTCAAGGTTATAAATTACATATCGATGATCAGAGAATGAGTGCTTTTTCGCCACCCTCCAACCTCTGATCATATGAAAGATCGTTTCTGACACAAAGGTGACATCTAATACCTCCTGTTGATTTTGAACAATAAATGTCGGTTCTCGTCCAATATTGCAAACTAAAAGGTTGGTATTTAATAAATAATCAAAAAATAACTCAACCCTCTCGTTGATATCTGTGCTTCCCCAGATGGTGTGATGCACATTTACATCACATCCGAGTACAACACCTATCTTTCTTTGATCTGCTTCCCGGATCAGTTCCTCCAGGTTATCCTGTGAAACCTCCTTCTCGCGATCCATATAGGCTGAGGCTAGCCTTAGTTTTTCACAGCCAAAATCAGCGTTCACCGCTGTAACGTCTCTGCTACTAAATTGTGGAAGAAGAATATTATTCAAATTATTTTTCGCTAAAATACATGATCTGATCTTCTCACAGTTGCTTGAGTATAGTAATTTATACCCTTTCATTCTGAGGCCCAGATCCTGTTAAGGTTCTTGAATTAACACTAAGTCCTCATCTGACTTAGTCAGTCTGAGCACGAGAGCTGCCGAGGCAGCCTTCGTGTGATGTAGGTTTATTTGTACAATGCCATTGTAGTCGACCTTACTCACCTCTTCCTGCACTCCCTGCATCGGGATAGTGCCATCTGCCTCATTGTTCCGGACGCTATATTTCTCTCGTCGAGAGGCTGACAGGATGTAACCATCAGGCTCCAGAGAGAGAAGGATACCTCCCCTAACTATGCTCGCCAGAGCTGAAGCATCACTCTCCTGGCCGTCCTCAGCCCGCTCGTCCGTCTCTTGCTGGGTCCGTTCGTCGTTACCCCCAGGCTGGTCTTTCACAGTTGCGTCGGCCTCGTCCCTTTTATATATTTTAAGAGTGATCGACCCGAACCCGAAGTTGATAACTCTCTTTAGTTTTGCAAGGGAAGCCAGGGATTCTTTATTGATCAGCATGATTGCCAATCTAAAGCTTTCCTTAGCTTCCTCTCGCTTTACAATCCTCCAGTCTTCCGTTGGAAGATCGGGATTACTGGCCCAAATGGTCTCGAGGATCTCTTCTGGCTTATCTAGCTCGGTTTGCAGCCAAACACATGCCCTCGGCCTGCTCGGGATTTCCTCCCAGCAGACTGCCTCAAGCCTCGCGTCCTGCCACACCTCGCCTACTTCGGCCACTGCCCTTTTGTAAAGGTCGACCGATCTCTGATCCGAGCACGCAGTCAATTTCACGCGCCCCTGGTTCAATACCGCATCTCTGCAGGACGGGGGGGGGGGGGGGGGGGATCCCAGATTTTCTCTCAGGATCCGCAGAAAAATGGAGTTTAGTGCATTAAACACTACTCTCCACTTCTCTGACGTGATGCTCCCATCTTCCTGACTTCTGTCAATGACGGCTAGCACCAACACGTGCTCCTTTAGGATCTGACTGAATAGCTTCATTTTTTGATCCCTAGGAGCACCCGACGTCTTTTCTGCTTGCACCTTGGCTCGCTTACTGTCGCCCATTTCCAGCTCTTCCTGGGACCCCTGTCTTTTAGACACAAGGGCCCTTTCCGAGCTATCACAGCCGACAGTTTTTTTAGCCCATACTACAGATCCTCGTTGTTCTACTTTAAGCTGCCCCTCGGGGGTCGCAGCCAGTTTTTCTAAAATTCTAAACGCCGGACGTCTCTCCCTATATCGACGCTTCGACTAAGGGATCTCCCTCAATCCCCCCTTATTTCCTTTATCGACTCCGCTTCCACTTGGCTTCGTTGCCGAAGTATCGCTTAACCTTGTCCCTGATGATGAGGCCCCACTTTCACGGTTAGAGTTGCTAACTTCTTCCGGTTATTGAAGGGTGCCGGCCCCTTTTATTTTGATTTCTTTTATTTTTTCCATGTTTCTCCCACGAGTATCGGAGAAATATAGGTCAACCTGCGCAGAGATCCGTGTACGCAAGCAAGGCTCAATACAACTGGAGGTCGCCAGGTATCCAGAGGGCTCCGTTCTCGACTGGGCTTTATTAAATGGGCCCCCCGTCTAGCTGATCATCAGCTCGGGTCGCGTAACACCTTAATCCAGCCCATTGGCTTACCGTGCACCCCACCCCTCCCCAGTACCCTCGCCCCTCTCCCATATTCACTTCCTCATTCGCCCATTCATATGGATATCCCAAACAAATGGGACCCACTTCATTCATGGGATGGCCGTTTATAGGGTTACCCACTCACTACCTTGAGGCCCGGGAGCACAGGGAGACGTGATGCTCAGTTCACCGTGGTTTTGGTCGATGGTTTTATGGCGCCATCAATTCGCCTTCCCCTACTGGGTATCCTAGGCACTCAGAATTTGGTGAACAGAGATTAACCACTCCCCCGTTCTCTGAGACTCTCCTCCCAGCAGAGCTGCGGTTTGGGACGGCTTATTTAATTCACCGCTAACCTACCTATCGATAGGCCTTTCACTATCCACCACCTGTGACCCCCCCGATAGCTGCAGCTCGCCACGGGTCGCCACTGTTTTCATATAGAAACTCGTAAAATAATCGAGCAGTCATTTGGTTTCCTTAAAAGTAAATTTAGAATTATATGTAAGAGTGGTGGTTTTCTTTGGTATGACTGGTTGATATTATAACGTGCTATTTTATCCTGCATAGCATCGCAAGAATGAAAAATGAGCCAAACTCAGCCCAAGAGGAATCCTCAGATTCAGAAGACGATTCCGATAATACGACTTTTGAACAATTTTTGAATACGCAAACTGATATTAGAGGAACAGTCAATCTTAATTTGTTGTTGAACTATAATTTTCAAACTAGAAGAAATGAAACAAAACACATTTGAAAATGTTTATTAAATTTATATTTATTAAACATCAGTCTATGTGTACAGTATGAAATAAAAAATTATAAAAAATAATCTCTTTTCATTATCACAAAAATAAAAATGAACTCTGCATATATAATTTTGTAATCTAATTACAAAATTGTGTATCATTTTTTACATAACAATGCACGTGTAATGTGTATTGCAAATCAAAAGAATCAAAAGGTTATGGATCTAAGAATTCGATGCTCCTGAATCAATCACAACATGGACCAGGAGACTGTTGAGCTGAGTAAATACTTGTACTGGGAGATCGGCCATATAACCCAGCATCTGCAGCAGAATGTGGCTCCGTTGTATTTGAATTCATATTTTTTAAAATCTCGGCTAACAAATAATTTTGTCTTTCCATTTCTTTAAGTTTTGCCTTAGAAACCAATAATTTTTCTTTCAATAATAGTATTATTTCACCATCCGCTGCACTTTTCTGAAGTTCGGGATGTTCTTTTCTGACGTTTGTTTTTATTTTTTGCCCCACCAAATTCAGAGTCAGATTTGGTTCTGGTACCGGCATGTTCCCGTAATGGTGGAACAAACAACTCGTCAACGCATATGTCGGGTGAAGATGGCACAACTAACATATCAACTGTAATTTGTGCATTCGATTGGTTTTGCTCTTTAGTTAAAGGTTCCTAAAATGAAACTGAATGTATTAAAATTGTAAAATTATTTTCTTCCCATCCAATTCGTACATTATTAAACGAATCACAATACGTTGTAAATCCTTTCATTGCATTTTGGCCAGCAATATTAACCCTCATGTGAGTGAAGAAAAAATATCTTAATTTGAGTGATTAACTTATTTTTTCCACGTTCGGCCAAGTTGTAACATTTCTATTTTTTAAGTATGACAGAGCCATCTATGATTTTGAAGAGCCGTAATATTAAAAAGAGAGCTTTCAGTAGAGGGGAAGCTTTTATTGAATTACTATAAGAAACCGTGGTAATTGGAAAATTTTTGAACATGAATTTATGAATAAAAAATTAAACAAATCATCTAAATTTTAATTTTATATTTTTAATAAACTATTCAAAGAATACATATTTGAAAATCAGCCATCATAATGTAGTATTTATTTGGTAAATTTAAACTAAAGCGGAGCATAAATTTATTAATTTTCTATAACAATGAACTTTCCGTTTAGTTGTGTAGGTTTATAAAGTAAGAGAATAAAGGGTGGTGCCGCGGATTCCTCTTACATCCAATTTCAAATTTAGTTTTATAAAAATGTAACTTATTTGGTAAATTCTGGTCACATGCACCTCAGAAATTTTCAGATGAACGATGCACTTAATAGCAATCTAAACATTCTCCATTTATTACAAAATTAAAGAGAAAACGTGAGCTGAAACGAACTTTTATGAATCACCATGCAGAAACAACAATATTATTCATATAATAAAATTTTAACATCAAAATCTATTATTATTTTTGTATACAAAAAATCAACGTTGTCATGGTTTTCTTAATTAAATATTATTACAAAACAGAACAAAACGTACAAAACTTCAATTTTATTCGATTGCAAAATCGAGCTTTCTGTAATTTGAAAATCCGTTTACAGATGTCTCTGTAATAAATTTACTTGAAATTACAGAAAAGTGTAAAATAATTAAATAACTATTTACGAAAATAAACCATTATTATTGTAAGTTAAGCGCAAAATCTTTAATATAATAATTTAACATAATTAATAAAACTCAAAACAATTATAATTTTTATTTATAAAACGGTTGGCATAAATAAAGCTTTTCATCGCAAAATATTTATCATCGTAGTTGCTGCGTGCTGAAAAACAATAATAGAAAAATGCCACATTTTTCCAAATTTTTTTTTTCTTATTTCAATTCGCTCGTATTCGGTTATTTTCAGTTCCAGGAGATTTCAATAATCTATTGAACCAGGCAGTATACATAATAAATTGTTAAATTTTAGTTAACAAACTTTAGGTTTTAATATTTCGCTTTAATTTATACTTAGCGACATCTATTGATTGGTTTATTAATTGCGAAAAGCTCTATAATATAATGTTTTTATTTTATGAAGCTCCGGTTTGTTTATACTACAGGATGAAACAGTATAGCCTGCGAATTTGATGCGATGAAATTTTTAACAAATAACGAAAAAACAGTTTTCGAAGTTTGTTCATCAACAATGTTGTAATAGAATTCAGAACACAATAACCCCCATATTACACAGCTACTCAAAAAGCATTTTTTAACGAACGTTTGTTTTGGGAAAGAAATGCTGAAATTTTTGAAGGAACACTCTATATTAATTTCTTACATACACATATAAACAAATTCTTATTTCTACAATAAAAAAAAAATTTGTGGTAGACTAATTTGAATATTTTTGCGTTAATTCGACATAATATGACTCCATTTTAAAATATGCTTTTCCTGAATATTGAACTAACCATTCAAATTAAAAATTGAAACGAAGCATTAATGTTTTTATATACAAAAAAGCTTCTAAAAAAATATTAAAATACACTGATTGGTATGAAAAAGAACAAAAAGCTTCCCCTCTATGGAAAGCTCATGGAAAAAAATGGCGGAATGTTACGGCTCTTATATTAAGGAGGCTCTAAGTATGATCGTAATCAATACCAATTGAACTAGAAGTTCTCATAAAATTTAAAGTTTTTTTGGGAGTAAAACATAGAAAAATTGACGTCTAAAAGTACAAAAGGTACCCGGGTACCCACGTTACTCACATTAGGGTTAATAATTATTTCCTCGTAATCTTTTAATTTTTTCTGAGGACCCCCACCAGTCTTCTTGCGATCAGCATTAATTTGCGGCAATTTCTTTTTTGTTCTACATTTTAAGTCCTTAAATTTACTCCGTAACTCCTCACCAGTTCTGCCTACGATTGTATTGGCAGAGTTTTCCTCTGCGACTTCGATCCATGCATTTATTAATGCCTCACCGTACAACTCAGAATCATCTGAAAATCGAGGTATAACCAAATTGTTTTCTAACACACAGCATGCAAAATGCAATACTTACAGTTTATTAGTTCTCGTCGTTTATCTAAAATTTTTAATAATAAATTAATTTCCTCATCACAGAAATTGGGCTTTCTTTTTTATCCACGGTGTTTCTAGATCATGGAAAGCTCTACACCACGTAAGTATAAATATTGTTATAGCCTTAAAAATTTCAACTATGAAATGTCAAAATTTAATTCAGCGCGCTAAATAATAAAAAATATGGCCTAATTTGCTACACTTATCGAGAATGCAGTTGCAGAGTTGCAATATCGCTGGTCGCAAATCAGCCATATTTGCTACGCGCAAGTTAAATATTTGCAACACGTACGAGAATGTACCCGTAAATGGCAGTTTATAGTAATTGTTTATATTCTTTAATAAGTTAATATTTAGCTACCTGTTAAAATACGGTGGATTTACCGATTAAACTGCTGATAATAAAATAGTTCTTGTTTTCCAAAACCTTTTACACGATAAAGCACATGATTATATGGGATTGAGAAAAAGGTAAATTGGTCCAGCGCTACAACGGTAGTTTTTATTACTATGTTTCATTACTAAAGTTTGAAACTGTTTGGAACGGGTTGTGGGGTATGCATTTCAAAGCTGGCCGCTTTTTCTTTTTCGTTTAATCTTTGTTCCATCTTTTGCGCGACTGCTACCTACTTCAAAATCCTTGAGCTGTCCGTCAACTTCCACCTCCAGAGATTTAATAAATTTCAATCTAGGTTGGTTAATTTAGATATCTTGAACAAGCTTATCTTACTCTGGTCCAACTTCCTTATTTCGCCCAAAAATAAATTCTGAGTGAAGTTGGTCGAGTTTAACTCGAATATACTATGTTGATTTCTGTATTTGGGAGAATGCGGTTATATTGAAGTAGTGGCTTCCGCTCGATTCACCACTCCATTAACCACACATTTTCCCCATATCTAAGTTCGTTGAAATTGTAGACTTTCTGCCCTTCAATTAGAATAACCAAAATCATTCCTGAAAGTTAAGCGTCAATTGTATCATTGGTCGATAGAGTCTTCTCGTCCTAGCGAATTATAGTTTTGATGGGAGCTCATTATTATTTCGTTCAATATTAAGCCCGCGTCGCGGGCATCACATGTTGGGAATTTTGGGCGTTTCATTAACACTGTAACATATCTCTTATGTTTGGTGTTTTTCCTAAATTATCCAAAATGAAATCTATGCTCGAAATGTAAACCATGAGTAATTCCTCATGTGATATATTTACTGTGAATTATCGTTTACTGCAAATTGTGCTTTTCAGTGAACTGTCTTGTAGTTTTAGCTCATTTATTATTTTCGGTAAATTGTGATTTTCACTGAATTATTGTTTTTGAAACAGTAGTTGTTTTCGGTGATTTATTCCCAGAAAAGATTCCAAATTAAATTTGCAAGGATATCGGTAAAATGTAAATTCCCACCCCAGACAGATTAATTGATTGGGGTGAAACTTCATACTTAAGTTATCCATGAGTCGACGGATCTGCAGTAGATTTTGGCCGTAATCGGTCCTCCGGATGTGGATTGGTGCTTTTTTGTTTTTGTTATTTAAAAAAAATAACATTTCCAAAAAAAAACGATTAAAACAAATTGATTGTAGATTAAATTTTATACAAAATTTATATAATTTTTTAAAATTTTACCGGAAATGAAGGGTTTGGTAAAACAAAATTTTCGCGAAAACTCGGCATCTCCACATTCCAACCGGTTTAACTCTCCGGAATCAATCTTCATACCTAACCTGTTTCATAAATTGTGGTAGTTTTCCACATGTGCTTTTAAAATTTTTGCAATGATGTAGTTAAAGTTTAGCATTTATAAACACGAAAGAGAAATAAAAGTTCCAAATAAATTTGCAAGTGTTGATCTTGTTGGTTTTTTTGATATTTGACCACGAATAATGATTTTTGGTTATGCAATGCAGTTCACCAAAATCCGATAAGTTTAATCTATTGCTTAACAAATCAAGTATCGTTTATCTGACCAAATGGCACAGTGGTTAATGGTTTGGCGTTTGGATCGGAAAATACCTGGGTCGGATCTCGACTGAGGTAGGATGCAAAAGAAAGTTTTTACAGAGTGCAGAACTTATGGGCCGACCCATCTTCTATGGCAGTACTAGGCTGTGCATTCTCGGTCTGGGAGGCAATTACGTGGGGTACCACGTGGATAGTGGGCCACGAAAGAGCTGGGAGTACTTCAGCTCCAATGCCATAACATAATACCTCCATAGTTTTTACCATATGCTCAATTTCTCGATTGAACAGAACAAGTAGGAGTGCATCAGTCTGTCGAGTAAAGCCGGATGTTATTTCGAACAACGCTGTTAATTTTTACAGTTTCTCGAAGATCTACTTGCTGGAAGTCTAAAGTGTTTTTGTTTCATTGTGGTTTTATTGGTTATAAATATTATACTCCAAAAATCCAGAGTCATCCTCACAGTAAATCACTTTATAGGCAGTGTCCAGCAGATCTTCATATCATGATGTTTTCATAGAATTAACATAAAACTGAAAATCATGTTTCAGTGCTCCAGGCTCTTCATATTCTTAATTAGTGACGATTGGGGGCCAAGGGGAACGGATCGTTTTCCCACAAAGCTAAAATCGAGTTTTAAAATTTTGTAGGTAAAAAAATTAAGATACTCAAATAATATTTCCTTACGTCAAAAGAAACCCAGCATCTCGTAACGAGATGGTAAATCAGTTCAACATCCACCTGATGTGGGTGCCACAGCATTTCAATATTATCGGAATGAACTCGCCCGACAATGTAGAACCTGCTTAATTTCAGCAAGCATTGCGGATTTTGATATACTGCTGGCTACGTGCATTAAACTGGTAGAAGAGGAAGCTAAAAATACAACGAACGAACAACAACAACATTAACATATCCAATAGTACCTCATGCGTAATGACTAATGGAACCATAACCTATCCCAACCTACCAATTATCAACATTGACGCAAAAATTAATAGATAATTCCGGAATACACATAAATGCGCAACACTGCTTATGCTACATTCAAAAAATCAAAGATCGGCATATGGAATAAACGGTGAATTCAGGTGACGAAATGGTAATAGGACACTTACTACACCCGGTTCACAATACGTCTCTTTTGAATCCATTTACTTGACATACCTTTAATAAAAAAATCCGGATGCTTTCCTAAATTTCAGCTGCAAGGGTCAGAAAATAAAAAAAATATGTAATAAAAATGACAGAACAAACAAACAAAATTACACAAAGTAAATAAATAAACATTGTTGTTGTTAAATTCACAAAAGAAAAGCGTAATGTTATGAAGAAAAACGATTACAAAATTGTTTTCGATTATTATTAAATTACATTTTGTCTGACTGACTCGAACATAATGTATTTGTATACGAGTACGCAAGAATGAAAATTACATAAATAAAAATAACAACAATGAAACACGGAAATAATTATGGTGTAACAACAGACTGAAAAGTACAAAATATTTCTTTAATAAATAAAAATAATAATTTTTTAACAAATAAATAAACACATTTTTTTATTTATTTTCACTAATTTTCAATCTTACATTTATTTTCATCATTTTTCTTCCGTTAAATGATGGAGTCATTTTAAGAATGAAGATAGGGGAGACAAGAAAATATTTATTTTGCTCTCCTTTCGTTTAGGGATGTGCGAATTTAGTATAAATTAATGGGTGCGAGGATGAATGATTAATTTTTTTAGTAAAAACATCAAGGCAATTGAATTTTATTTGTTGTTATATAGAAATCAGCACTATCTCGGTTAATCAATAATAGCACTCAATTTATTGATTTTAAATTGTTATCAGAGGGTGGGGTATAAATCTAAACGGATATAATGAATTCGTTATTGAGAACAAGCAAGAAATATACATATGTGTCAAGATAATTAACATGACAGTTTTTAAAATAATTTTTAGTTGAATTTAATAATTCGAATATTGGAAAAAATTATTTTATTTAGTATTTTCATAATCTAGACAATGGTGATACATCGCAATAAAAATTATGGTTAAATTGTGGGTAACCCTCTGTTTTAAAGGTCTTAATTCTCTGTTTTTGACCAACATGTATGATTGAAAAACTTTTTAAATTCAAAAAATTTACTGAGGTTTTTACCAAATTTCTATTTAGATTTGCTTTTATTTTATTGTACTAGAGCCTTCCGAGCTAATGGATGGTCGCTTTTCCTTACATTTTACTGATTCGTCTGCAATATTCTGATGCCACGGAAATCTGTACTAACCCAAACAACGCTTGATTTCCGATGATGATGATGTTGTAGTCATATTATCTCTCTCTACAATTCCGCTGTGGTATTAGCACTGGGTCGTTTCAGTTAGAATAATCAATGGCTAGCTTCATTATCTAGCCAGATGATAATCATGATTTTCGGGAATGGCTAGTAATGGCTAAATAAATTTAAGTAAAATTGTTATATGAACTCGTAGAAGATCAAGATTCGTAGCAAACTGAAGTCGTACATTATTAGCACTAGGTGATTTTAGTTAAGAGACTCAATTTTTTACTTCTTGTACTAGCCAGATCTCAATCACGATATCCGTGAATGGCCAAAAGTGGTAATCCAAATTTGAGCTTCTTATTGCTACAAATTTCGATCTTAGGTGTACTGATGTCGTTTAAGCTCAAACTTGGATAATCATTATCGAAAATTCCTGGACATCGTGATTTAAATCTGCCTTAGTTGGACATTCGGTCACCTAATTAAAACCACCTAATGCCAACAATTTACGAATTTTTGTTTTTTTGTTACGAGTTTTGATGTTCTACGAGAACGTAATTAAGGCCTCGTCTGGCTAGTGATTTACTGTCAGTTTATCGTGAACAATTTACCGTAGAACAATTTATCGTGGGAAAAATTTATCGTGAGAACAATTTATCGTAGAACAGTTTATCGTGTAGACAGTTTATCGTATATCACAATTTGTTTCTTGGATTTGAAGTATCTTAAAAACATACAAACTTTTCCAATATATATTTCTTATAATAGTTTGGCTATTTCTTAACCATCGTGACGAAATTAAGTATGCTGGATGAAAATGGGATTATGATGAGATTTTGTACTTTGGATGGAAATGGAATTCTATAATGATTCGTGGATAAAGTTTTGAAATATGTCGGAACCTGAGTCGGAATTCAGCCAATTTTCAACCGATTATATTGGGATTCGACATACGAGTATTAGATTGAAATAAGATTATAAAATTATTTTTGGAAGAAGTTTTGGAAAAGGCCACCTGGAACTCGGCCATTCTTTAACCGATTATAATGTCATTGGGTTTATTTATGATTTTTTTAGGCTTTTCGGACAAAATCGGCACTTATACAATGTTTACGACTTTTCTATAGTCGTAGAAAACAAAGAGGTCATTTACTAACAACATCTCTACCACAAAAAGTAGAAAAATGTTCTACCCCTCATGAAAATAGGATTCTTAAATGATTTATGGAAAAAGTTTTGAAATATGGCCCCCTGGGACGGAACACGGAAATGAGATTCATTTTTAGAAGAAGTATTTAATATGGCCACCTAGAACGGAGCACGGCTATTACTTAACTGATGATTCGACGCGTTGGATAAATAGAGAATTATAAAATGATAAACTGCTGAAATCTTAAGGTTTTAAAAGACCGTGAACAGTTTTTGAGGCCGTTTTTGATAAAAATACTATAAATTTATCCGTGCCCTTTGTGACTGGTTCATAACTTGATTTTTTGTGAGAATAAGTCGTTGGCCTGCAACGCAACCCACTAATTACATGTGTGGGTCACGTACTGGTGATAGATATTAAGGCATTCAGGCAAATATGTTTTCATCACGAGCCGCTTGCTTCAAGAAACACGCCTGTTTGTTAACGAGCTCCGCTCCAGTTTAAATTACCGATTTCCGTGCCAGGTGGCCAAAGTCCAGAACTTTTTCCAAAAACTATTTAAGAATCAAATTTCCATCCAACATATCAGATTCAGCAAAATCGGTTAAGAAATCACTCAAGTTCCGTCCCAGGTTGCTTTATTCCAAAATTTCACCAAAAAACATTTGAGAATCTTACTTCTCTTCAACATGTAAAATTTTATCAATATCAGTTAATAAATGGCTGAGTTCCATCCCAATGGCCATATTTCAGAACTTCTTCTAAAAATAAATTAAAAATCCAATTTCCATCCAACAACCCAATCCCAACATAATTGGTTAATAAATTACCGCGTTCCATTTCAGGTGGCCATATTCTAGAACTTCTTCCAAAAATCATTGGGATTTTCAAATGATTTTGAGATCAAATGATTTTTTCCTATATCCAATATACCCTATCCCGCCAAAATTAGTGAAGAAATTAACGAGTTTCTTCCGAGTTCCAGACATTCTTCGAAAAATTATAAAAGAATCCTATTTCCAAAGAACATACAAAATCCCATCAATATCGGTTAAGAAATGGCCTAGTTTGGTTTCGAATCTTTTTTCTATCTAACTTATCAAATCCCATCTTAACCGATTAACAGATGACCGAATTCAATAAAGTTTTATAACTCGAAGACACTTCAGTTTTTTTTATTTACACATAATTTTGTTATACGGTCAATTTTACAAATTACGTTAAACTGGCATACGATAAATTGCCCACACGATAAAATGTGTCCACGGTAAATTGTGTCCAAGACCAAACTGTTCTACGGTTAAATATTGGCCATTGAATCACCTAACTAAAACCTCTTCCTCTTAGTACAAACAATGCACGACTTCCAGGTGTTTGTTACGAATTTTGATCTTCTAAGCACGCATGATGTCATTTTACGCAAATGTGGTTGACCACTATTCACCATTCCCGGACATCGGGATTCAGATCTGGTAAGCACATGAAGCTGGTTATTGAGTTACCTAACTAAAACCTAGTTTTGCTTGTGCTTATACTGCACGACTTTGAGTGTCAAGCTACGAATTTTGATTTGCTCTAGGTGTACTGTAAATTAAGCTCAAAATTGTATGAAAATTATCGGCCACTCGCGGATTCAGATTCGGCTAAATTGGTTATTAAGTCACCAATGTGGAACCACCTAGTGTTATTAATGCACCACTTCTGGTTTATTGCTACGAATTTTGGTCTTCTTGGTGTGTGGTAAAGTCATTATTACTCATGGGCATGTGCTTCCTTTCTCGGAGATTGTGACAAAATTTGTAACAAAACAGCTGAAGTTGTGCATTGTTTGCCAGACCTGAATCGGCCAACAATGCGCGACTTCCGGTGTTTTGTTACTAATTTTGATCTTCTATAGGCGTTGTGAAAATTTGCTAGCACATGGGTAGAAATTCTGAGCTCACAATACATAAAAAAATGTTTCTGTACAGGCAAATGCTAAAACCAGTATATACCTATGGTAGTTGTGGCTGTGCCAAGAAGACCGATTTATAAATGATAAAATAATTCCAAAATAAAGTGCTGCTAGGAATTGTTATGAATAACACCCTTCATACGGACTTTGATGGAGCGATAGGTTGCTTCTCCGAGCAAAGAGAAAAGTAAGCAATGAAACAAGTCCAGCGATAATCTCGGCATGAAGAAGCAGACCTTTGTCGTATGTCGGTCACCATCATTGGAGTAAAAAGACTCCAATTTCAGAAACCGCATAAGCCGGCTCCGCAGTTCTAATTATTGTACAATGAGTAACCTTTAAGTTATTCATCATCAACCGAGAAACTAATTTATGATAGAAAAGTTTCTAGTTGTATTCTGAACAGTCGTAATATTGAATAAATAAAATAAAAAATATGGTTCCGCTCGAAACGCGATATTTCAAAACGCGACCTTTCATAACGCTATATGGTACAAGACGCTCAAATGGTACACAAAAATATATTATTGAAAAGGTCATGAATAATTTCCTAAATTTAGATGAACCGGATTTGTACTAAAACTATACAGCTATAGTGCTACAGGGAAATACTTTTTGGCAATCCGATATAATCATCTAACATACAGTTTCAAATGTCTTGGACCAACAATTTTATCACCAGTACTAGAGTTCACAAATTCACCGCTTTGGCGCTGGTAATTAATGAGGAAGTTGTTTGAGTTTCTAAGATGAATTTATGAGCATTTCGATAAAATCATTAAACATTATGTATTTTTAAGAGGTTTCACCAAAAACGGTTCATCTGAGAGAACATTTAATTTAAATGACGTCTGATAATAGACGTCCTACGTTCATCTTCTTTAATATTTTGATAATGTTGAACATAAATAATTATAATCTTATCCTGTCTTGTTCGAAATACTGGTATAGGTTGATATTTACAAATCAATCGCTTTTAGTTTTTTAATGTGTGCTATTTACGAATTTTTTCTATGAAAATGAGATTTCGTTTAAGATGAAATTTATTCATCTTCATTTCTTGTTGTTCTCATTCTTAAATAACAGTTGATGCTATTTTTCGTGCTCTGTATACGAGTACATACTACATACATTATAAAAATATTTGTTTGTTTTACAAGAAAGGCAGTAAGAACCAGAAGAAAGCAAAAAAAAAAAAATGCCATCTAAACAAACAACTGATCTTTTAGAATAATTTTATTGTATTGGATGTAGATTCGATTTTTTTACTTTCTTATTAAACGGAACAGTGAACAACAATGCAGGGATGGAAAATTTCCATGAATTTTTCCTGTTTATTTTTGACATTGGAAAATATCCTTTCGTCTATTATAGAGTTTAATTTTTGTTGTTGTTATTATTATTATTATTATCATTATTGTTCTGCTGTTTGGTATCCTTAAGTAATCTATATGGATATTTGTATGCTTGAATATTAATAAAATAGATGTGAATTCATTTTCTAGATCTTTTACGTACTATTGTATACTTGAACAAGTTGAAAAACAGTTTTATGGATAAGAATATTGCTTTGCTTTAAAAATATTATAAAATCTATTGTTACATATACAACAAAAGTACTTAGATGCTTAAGTAGCATGTGCACGAAGCAAATAAAATTGCTAGCTATACTGATCCTTAGTTCACCATTTTTTATTAAATTAAATCGACTTAAAGCTTTCGTTATTCTCTATCTTAGAAACAGAGCTCTAAAACAAGCTATTATAACTAGACTAATTCTACGAACACACATCATATATCAGTTTAGGAGAGACCGGGGTAAGTTGAAACTCTTCTTCAAACTTGCATATTTCAAAATAAATTCTAATTTTTATTCTGAGAATGTTAAAATATTGCTTTTATCTCATTTTAGTTCTCTTCCAGAGAGAGTTTAGCTCTCTTCTGTTACAGTTCAATGTTAACCTTAAGATATTTAGCTGAATCAATTTTCCTTTAGGTAATATGAGAATATATAAAACGAAATAGAACCAGAAACTCATTGCTTGCAGAAATCACTGAAGCAATCGAACGGATTAAAGCGGGGAGTCTACGTTCTTTATCACAAGATCCGGTGTGTGACAAAATCAGAAAAGGGAAACTTAAATTCTGTTGGAATCTAACAAAGTCTCTATATCCCCTCTTCCCACACAAACGAAATAAGTAATTTTAAACATGTGACAACATCTTAAACATGCGTTAGAAGTCCCGAAGCTACTAGCCTTGCTACAGGAACTAGCTTTGATAAAGTAAATTTGCTTTTTCCAATTTATTTTTGGAAAACCTGCTGAAGTTTGTAATAGGTTTAAGTTTACAGCTGGAAC